>CM074922.1:24684781-24696210 GCA_037576815.1 Pangasius larnaudii | reverse complement strand
CCCCCCCCCCCCCCCCCCCCCCCCCCCCCCCCCCCCCCCCCCCCCCCCCCCCCCCCCCCCCCCCCGGCCCCCCCCCCGCTTCTTATTTCCATGTTAAGTAATGTAAATGTACCTCTGGTTTCACTCTATTGTCTGGTAACGCCTTTGTGGAGTTTAGAGTCTTGTTATATTTGCTATATTTGTTCATTGCTTATCGCCATTTCATGGAGTCTTGCACTTTTAAACACCCTCAACGACGGACTGCAGTGGCATCACACTTTTATCAGAAATAACAAGCCGCATGCACGCATTTCCTAGAAAGCTATCTCACCACAGGACTGCTAGCAGTAGTCTTTATTTATTTATTTATTTATTTTTTAAAAAAGTGGAAAAAAAGAGAAGAAAGAAAGAGAGCTTTAGTTAGACGTTAAGACATGATGCAGGTTTAGGAGAAAATGTTAGAAAATATTTCTGACAAGCAAAACGTTTCCACACATGTGTTCAAGTCATTTTAATATGAAAGACTTCCTAGTCCTCATTCTGGTCTTATATAGGCTAACCTTTCCTCTTCTGTGCAGCCATGGGACTCACTGCTGCTGTTCAGATATGTAAACTTGCTTTCATTTATTCATGTACTCAGTATTTTACTAAGGATTCTTTCCACAGTGCATGTCGTGTACCTTGTGCGTGACCAGTGAAACACGGTTACTGACACCCAGACTGTCATTTTCAGAGTTTTCATGAAAGAGTAATGAGTAATGATGTGCTGTTTCCAGTCGTTTACTATCTTGGTTTTGATCATATTTAGGTTGTAAAGAATGGTAGTATGTTTTGCTAGCAATAATTTGGGGATCTTCATTTAATGTTTTAATGGTTCAACAGTCATATGGGTTGGGTCATACTAAATGTGGGAGGGTTTTAAATTGCGTCTCGGCTGAAACGAGTCAGTACAATCTGGCAACCCTGGCAGCGAGGGGAGAGCAGAGCAGAGCAACCACCAGGGGAGGGATAAGCCTGAAAGTTCTCCAGAGAAGCTGGACATAAGCACAGGATATAGCCTCACACACTCGCTTTACATGCCCTTCGACGAAGTGTCCTTTTGCGGCTCCAGTTTTCTGGTGTTTTAGGGTTCCGTGTGTTAGAGATCGGAAAGCACTGTGAACACAGAGAGGAATGGAGCTGTATTGTCTGGAAGCGGACACCGTGGTGCGAGCCCGTCCCGACCCGACCCTCCTCGGCGATGACAGGGTGCTGCAGAGCCTTCTGACCATCGAGGAAAGGTTTCTGCCTCAATGCTCCTATTTCAAATGCGTACAGAAGGACATCCAGCCTTTCATGCGCCGGATGGTGGCAACCTGGATGCTGGAGGTTTGTGTGTGTGAACTTCAGAGTATTTCCTCAGCACTGAAAAACAGCCCTATATCACCCCCGGTTCACTGTCAACCTGTAGGTCCTGCGGCGTGAAAGGAAACCAGACAAGCTGTTTTAACGTTTCCGAAAGGACAAGGCCGATTTTTAAGGGCGTTTATTTTAAGAGTCCGTTTTGGATCGGGTTCACGGTTGTGTCGTAGATTTTTGGAGAAGACGACATGATTACAAAGAAGGATGAAAAACGAGTTTCTTTAACGTAATAAAATCGATATAACATATCGTTTGTGCAGAAGAGAGTGTCCTGCTTCATAATGTTATTTATTTATTTATTTTTTTGCGATAAATATTTCCATGCACACGTATGCAGTTCAGTGCTTTCCCCTGGTAGCTGCGATCTAAAACGCCATGTTGTTTTTTTTTCTAGATTCGGTCTGCGTGTCTTTTTTGTATTAAATGTCTTAAAACGTCACAAAACTTTATTAAATGTCACTGGTCAGACAGACGAATGTCTAAAGTGCATGTTTCGTGTGAATTATGTTGTGAATATTTTGTAAAATTTCTTCCAAATATGTGTTCGCGGAAGGGCGAGGGCCCAATGCTGCTCCCTAAACCCAGCACCGATCGAAATCGGTGTAGCATAGGAATTAAGTTCAATTATCCCCGAAATCTGTGGTAAATATCAGCGATTTTTGTCGGGAACGTTAGTCGAGGAGTTGGGCTTTATTTTCATGTATTGAATGTTAACATGAAGCTAACTGGTAATTTATACAATTTTTTTAAAAGTAATATTTCGGTGCGATGGCGACACTCTCGTCAAGCGCTGTCTGATACTTCTCTTACAAAATTGCGTTTTTATCACAGAAAACATGGATCAGAGTGTTTGGCAATTGTCGGGAATGATGTAAAATGGACTGTTGATCATTTATATGTATAAATTATGGTCGTGGACAATTTATTTATATTTTTAAATATTTTATGAAAATATGACGAATTAAAAAAAAGCAAAAGCTGTTCCGTAGCCTACTGTGCTGCATGGCTGTGTTTTTGGCTCGGGTGATTGTGACTTGAATTCATTTCTTACTGAATGGACCGAAGGAATTCAGTTCTGTTGACAGAGATGTTAGAAAACCATTTCTAGTCTTTAAAAGAAATATGCATTTATAATCTTTTTATTACACTGCAGGGGCAAATGTTGCAGCCAATCAGTTATGTTGCTGTTATCTACATTTTCAATGATTCCTTTCTATCAAAGAGCAAGATATATTTCTTTTTCTTCCTAGATCACACACTTGTTTGGTTTGTGATCAGACTCTCTTTCCTGAGTTATTTCAATTGAGCAAGATGAACTGTGCACCACGTGTTTCTTCCTCCGGTGAACTCATACTCGTCGCTCTCCTGCCTTTTGCAGGTCTGCGAGGAACAAAAGTGCGAGGAGGAAGTTTTCCCACTGGCTATGAACTACTTGGACAGATTTTTAGCGGTTGTCCCCACCAGAAAGTGTAACCTGCAGTTGCTCGGCGCTGTGTGCATGTTTCTGGCGTCCAAACTGAAAGAGACGCGTCCTCTAACTGCAGAAAAGCTATGTATCTACACTGATAACTCCATCCGACCGCAAGAACTCCTGGTAAGCATTTAAATGCAATGGAGATATTTTCCTCAGTAGGTGGTTAAAATGTATTATATAGTTTTTGTTTATAGTTATTGTTTATTATATTATCTTTGATATATTTATTTTTTTAGATATATATATATATATATATATATATATATATATATATATATATATATATATATATATATATATGCATTGGTTTTCATTATTGAATGTAAAAGAGATCATGATTTCTGATATACTGTTAGGCTAAATGTGTAAGATTATGACACAAGATAGACTTGCTGCAATGAAAGAAACTTTGCAGAGTCTGGCTGGTGAATGCTAGATGCTCTAAAGTGTGATTGTGGTGATGGAGTGGAAGATCTACTGCAGTTGCATTAGCACTACAGCCACCCACAGGTCTCCATCCCCATCTAGTGGCAGATATGTGAGGCCATTCTATCACTCTGTCAAGATGAGAAGTAATATCTGGTTTTTCAGTTCTGGTTGAGAGACACACACACACACACACACTCATACATACACACACACACACACACATACAGAGAGAGCTGATCTATAACATTTGTTTAATTAGATGAGAATATGTATAAGCTTATGGATGCTGCACTTACACTCGGGAAGAGTCATCATCATCATCATCATCATCATCATCATCATCATCACCATAATCATCTCTTCGGGGACTTAAATTATGAATAGTTAACATTAGAATCATGTTATGAAATCCAAATTATGCTGTTGTATGTGTATTTCTGTACAAGTCAGTATGCTTCCAGAAGAAGCCAAGCATCTGAGAGCAACTCAAGCAACACAAGCTGACTAAATCCAAATTTCATAATTCCAGAAGCATTCTACAGCGATGTGCCATTCTCTCCCAGTGCGGTCAAAAAAAAGTAAAATCTAAACAAGACAGTGTCTTTCTGCTCTGCTGGAGGTCTTTACAGTGCGTTGGGAACTTGAAGTGTTGAAGAAGTATGTGTGCATGTTTCTCGCCACAGGCTCATCAGTTTCTTTCTTTGTGGTGGAAATCAACAGAACTGTGTTGATTCCGGTCAAGGATAGCACGATAATGCTGCTGTCAGCAAAATTACACTAAGGACCTTTTTTTTTTTAAATCCGGTCGAGCTTTCTGCATTGCCACTGGTCTACACAACAAAGATGCAGGAAACCGGAGATCGGCTGTAACAGTCTCATCTTCAATTTTGTCTCTGCTGACTTGTACAAACTTCTTGTAAATTAAACCTCACTTGTGGCAGCAGCACCAAAAAAGAGGAAGTGGGTATCTAAAGTGTGTTGCAAGCATAACTACTCAGCTCTCAGTTTTGCCTCAGTACAATGCCAGAAGAAGTTATAGTCGCGATCTCTTCTCCTTCTCTACAGTCAAATGTATTTATTCATTATTCCTTTTTGTTGTTGTTGTTTTTGTTGTTGTTGTGTGTCAGCTGTATCTTACAGGTTAGTAAATACATTTAACATGACTGTTGGGATGCTACATGAATAATATTCTTAATTTTTTTTTATTACATTCACATTGTTCTGCAAATGACTAAACACAAAGGCGTAAATTCTGATTTGATAAAGAAAGATCAGAGAATTAAAGGCTTAATATAGTCGAAGTTATTCATTTGTTTTGGACTGACACCTACACTCACAGTATGTGTCTTCCCTACCTTGTGTTGATATAGCGTGTTGTCAGTTTTTTTCTTTCTATTTTAGGAGTCCTGAGCTCATCAAAAGCACAACATGACCATCTTTAATGGTATTTCCTTAGATAGATTACACAGAAATCCGAATGAATGATTGGATAAATAGCAGTTATGTTGGAATAAATCCAGGATGATCGTCCTTGTGCTTCTTCTCTGAAAACTATTTTGAAAAAAGCACTGAATGGTAGCCCCTCCATCTTGTTACGATGTGTAGTACTTCTTAGCTGTTTGTCACCCCCCGAAAGATCTGAGCTGTTTATACTTATGGGTAAGTCACAGAGGTGACAAGGAAATCATGCATCAGTGAGAGTTGGCTGTGCTCTCAATGTGCTCATTCAGAATCCAACTACAGTTCGGTTACAGAGGTGTAGTTCGTAGATACAGCCTGTTGGTCAACTGCACAGAAACGTCATCGGTACTTTGCAGGTCGGGGGATTAAATGGCTAACACAGTGAACCACCTCATGACTAAGTGCATGTTGTTCACCGATGGAGAAAAGCATCATCATTGGAATGAGCGCAAAGTCACACAGACTGTTCCTGAAAACCTAATTTTACTCAATTAGTCATTCACTCTCTTGTTACTCTTCCCACTTTGACTAGAAACTCGCCTTCTGCTGCCTCGTCAAGGTAAAAACTGGCACTAGTGACATTATTTCAGTGTGCTTGAGAGACCATTTCAGGATGGATAATAAGATCAGTAATCTTATTTCAAGAGTTAACATTATGCATTAGTGGTAGTGCCTGTTTGCCATTTGCTTAAGTCTGTTGATGCAAAATTTATCTTTTCTGACAGTTATTGCCCTGAAGTTATGGCTTAATCCATTCATGTTTCCCAAAGGCAGTAATGTAGTTTACATGTATGCTGTCTAATAAAAGCTGTGCAAAGAAGTCAAATTATTAGTATGGCAATAAATTTCAATTTAGTATTCGTCCTTCATTTTACGGATTTGAATTTTTTTTTTTTTTTGCACTAACCCAAAAAAAATGAAGTGCTTTTCAGTCTCTGCTTGTGTGTGTAACAGGCTTTCATTCTCTGGAGGAAAGTACCTGATGCTGAACAGACACTGTGAGGTCACTGGTGTTGGCATTTTCTTATAGAGCTGAGTGCTGAGTAGCTTAGTAGATTTATGATTAGCCAGGGACAGTAATGTAGCACTAGCCTGGCTCTACTCTGCTCTCTGGAGTGTGAATACCAGTATATAGTCCAGGGATCAGACAAAGCATCAAGACTTAATGCCTACCAGTGAAGTCAAGATTTCCAAAACTGCAAGCCATTATGAGGACATAAGTATGAAGCAGATCAATCAGGAGATTGTTTGCCCTGACAGAAAATCTCACACGACGCAATACAGTACACCTGTTTGTCTTTATCTAGACACTTGTAAACATGTTTTGCTTTGTAGAAGCCATAGAATGATTAATATTTAACTGTGTTTTTTTTTAACCTACTTTTAAATGAATGTAAAAAGGATGGTTATGTCCCCTATGCCCTATCTGGGAATAAGATTTAAGGTTGTTCACATTCACTCAGAGTGGAAAAGAAAATAGCAAAATGAAATATGAACCAACTTTGACATATCCAGAATCCCTTGGGCCAACAGGCTAGAAAGCCAACTAGCATTTCATCAATTTATATTCCACTTCCAGCAGAACTCAAATTACCAAAGATACTGTACTTTAGATAGATTTTACATTCACCCACTATCCCACACGCCACGTATGCCATATGTTCTGCCTACCTACTTTTACTTAAACATTGCGTCAAGAAAACATTGCGTCAGACTCTCTCTTATTCATTCCTTTAGAAAAAATGTTTCTCTTCCTTGCATCTTTGTCTCCTTTCAGGAATGGGAACTGGTGGTTCTTGGTAAATTGAAGTGGAACCTGGCTGCTGTCACTCCTAATGACTTCATTGAACACATAGTGAAGAGGCTGCCGCTGCCTGAGGATAAGCTGGACCTGATCCGCAAGCATGTGCAGACCTTCATTGCCCTGTGTGCAACAGGTAATGGTGTTTCAATCCCCAGAACGCTGCATGAATATCATGAGTAGCTCAGTAGACTCTGGCTAATACCATGCCCCAGAACAGATTCACAGTTCATCAGTTCATACAGTTCCTTGTTATTAAAGTTGATGTTCTTTTGGTCAGCATTTTTATTCTCTGTTTCAACATGTCCTAGCTCTTTTCAGTATTCGCTACCATAAATCAGTTTAATGGAAGCTCTTCCCTTTTTCAACCCTTAGGTATTTTGCTCTTTAATTACAAGTTTCTCCAGATGTGACAAGACTAAGAATAATAAACTTAAAGATTAAAAAACTGTATCAGTATTTGAAACCAATAAACACTAGGTAAATGATACGGCATCTGGCATTTGCTTTGTATTTGCTTTGTGAGTGAGAATGATAAAAAATATTCACTGTCAAGTCAACTAGGTGCTGATATCCTGCATCAACATGTTGGTGAGTGTTGAAAAATATACTCATCTGCTAATCTAGCAAACCTGAAATGGAATTTCAGTGGAACAGTAGCTATGATAATAGCATTCATGTTGCCTTGGCAGACATGGCATTGCGAAATGCCTTATTGTTACCTTCACGTGGAAAGATGTAGATCATAATAATGTAATTCTAATGTCCTTGAATGGTATGATCAAGGGTGGAGGATAAATTGAAGGGAATGGCACTTCAAAGGACACCTATCTGGTAAAAACCCGTTTCTGTATGCTGGCTTCTCTGTGTAGGGACTACTGAAAGTCTATGTTCTTGGCAAGATCAAACATGGAGAAGAAATTGAGGGTGAGAAAAAGTTAGTGGGAGAGCATTGTCCCAGCGGATCCAAACAGCAAAGCATGTCATGTTTTCATATCTCATCCCCTCTTCTCACGCCTCCTAGCTGCTCCAGGGCATGACTGTTTTCCCATGTTCAGGAGTCTTTGTGAGGCTGGTTCTCCCAGCCGACTTTACGCTCACACTGCCACGAGAGGTAATGGGACTTTCTCATATTTCCCCTGGGCTCCCACGTCCCTCCCTGGGGTTGCTCATCTCACCAGGAGAATCCCCCACACCGCTTCTCTGAGAAAGCAGCATAGGAACAGGCGAGGAGTGGTGGGAGGAACAGGAGGAGATGACAGGTCTTTAAACATGGCACGTTTGATGTGGGCTCTCCTTTTGCGGATTGTGCAATGGATATTGTAGGTATGTTGTGAAACTACTCTGACAGGAGGCATTGATGATATCCATGGGAACTGGCTTAAATCCCATTAAACACACTTGCTGTCATCCATCACCATCTCTCCCTGAGCCACTAAAGATACTGGAATGTCGATTTTCAGTACATTTCTCAGTCCTGTTGTGCAAAACTACAGTTGTCCTATGGGTGCAACAGATGTTTACTTTTTTTTTCTAAGCAAAATATCCATTGACTACTAATTTGACAATTGACTAAAGGTTATTCTCTGTATAAATTCAGCTGATCTACATTACAAACAGATTCCGACACATGGACGTTGTCTTACCATATGCTAAGTTTTAACAGGCCTCATATTAACTATGAAATTGCTACTCAGTATTTCACCTATTTTATTACATTGGCAGCACCATCGCAAAATTATCAAGCCTCTTCCACAGAACATACTATAATTCTAATTGGTGTGTCTGTGCATCACAGATACTCAAACTTGTGTGAATAGCTTAGTCTGTGCGACACGCTATTTATTCTATGGTGCTAGACATGTGCGTTAGTACCAAGATCCCACAAGATCTCGTGTTTATGCGGGCGGTCATAGCAAAGCGAAAAATTGCACGCATAGGGGTTTGTGCAGTTTCATTTTATAACATGTTTTTTTTGGGTTAAGTAAAGGATTCCTTGACTAAAAAATCCATGTTGATGAATTTTTATAATTGACATACAATGTCAACTAATTGTTGAGCTCTTAAAGGGTACATTGACCCTGACTGTCTTAATAAGACAAAAATGAGTGTTATAGTATTCTAGTAGTTCAGAAATGCAGCTTTAAACTTACTTTCTGTTTTTGTGAGTTCACAAAAAATGGGCATGTACTTCTAGGCTGGAAACTAGATTGTGGTATCCGGAATCTCCCCACTCTTTTGAGACACTAGCATAAATCATATCCTTTGTATCTGAATAAGAAGAAATATTAGCATCGTATTTGTTAAAACAGTTCAGTTTTGGGACAGGTGCTGGGATTTCGTCAATATAGTCTAGTATTAATTAACAATAAATGGAGCATTTCACCGATAATGTCTGGAACAGATATAGGGATAACCCTCTATAAAAAACACCCATTTCTACCCCACGAACATTTACTGAGGATGTAAACCAAGAAGACCCTCTGTACTGATAATTTGTCTGCCTTTTATTGTTTGAAAGTGACTTGAACTACAATTGGTCAGTCTGTTCGGAAAATGAATGAAAGTATGATGATGTTTGTTGATCGATTAGTCATGGCTTCCTATGAGTCTTCTTCCTTTGTATGCTTTGGATAATTTCCTGCATCCATACAGCAGGAAGACCTAAAAACTGAGTATTCACCTAAGAATTTCCTTTTCTCTGTGTCATACAAGTTCTTGCGTATTTAACAATTTTCTGATGCTGATCAAAACCACAGTATCCTGCCTGAGTAGCATCATTAATGCTAACTGTTTTCTCAGTTAAGAGAATTCCAAATGCCTCACACATGCTTGCATAGTTTAACCGTATAGGTGGTGATTTTCTCATCTATTCCCCAAAAATATTTTGTGCGGCTCTCCTGAGCATTAAACCATGAGGGAATTGAGCATGTTTCCTGGTTTTGTGGTTTCAAATTATCCTTCTTCACCTAAACTGTGTACTTGTCTTATCTGAGAAGTAACCTAGGAAAAATAAATAGTGACTGGTGTAGTAAATAGTGCTGGCCTGGAGTGTGTGTGTGTGTGTGTGTGTGTGTGTGTGTGTGTGTGTGTGTGTCTGGGGAGAGGTCATCATGGTTAAAACATGATTCTGCCAATTTTGTCATTTCTGTTTCAAGAGGCCCTGCTACCTCCCTTGCTGGCCTGTGTACTGTTGCTCAAGCATCTCAGCAATGGTGCAAGACTGAAGCAAGTTATTACAGGATTTCAACAGTTGAGAAGGAATCCTGTTTTCATTTTGTTTGAGTTACGGTGTCTTGGCTGCCGATAAAAGCATAGACATTGCCTGAGATGCAAACAACAGGAGGACAGTTTTGAGATTTGTCCAAATTCAGTTTTGTTGTATCGATTTACAGTGTGACTTGGCATAAACAGTGAAGACAGGCATTTAACCTGGACACAGCGTATGAGGATTTCAGAGTAGCCTTTGCAATTAGCAATCAGATTTCTACACATTCATGTTAACTGTGATATAACATGGTTTTAACAGATGGCGGTAGTGTTTTGAATCTGGTCCTCAAAGCGCAAATATTGAAACATTTGCGTTAAAATGCCACCAGTGAATCTTAACAGAGACAGACATACAGTAGCAGCTTTAGCACCTACCACATTTTACAAACCCACAAGTGTCCAAGAATTTACTGTCTGTAAGCTCCCTCACCTACACACATAAGTGGCTTATTCCATTTGACTGCGGGCTGTGGTGGGTAAGGAACTATGATGCCAAATCCAAAAAAGTTGTTTACATTTGACCTTTATCAATCAGGGGAGCCTGGCTGCTCACAATGGGACTTTCTGTAAACGGAACAGCTAATAAGGTATGCAGTTGAATGTAATCCTGGCAGATGATTTATTGCCTTTAAAAAATCATCGCTCTCTGGCTGTTTCTCAACTTTCCGGGTGTTTAATTAATTTACAAGTTAAATGCATATGCAGTGCAACGCACCCACCCAGGAGCTGGCTGTGCTGGTATGATACTGGATACAGTGTGTGGGCAGGGCAAGAAAATGGCTCATTGAAGGAGGTAAGAGGCTGGGAGAGCAGGCCAGCCACCGCTTACAAAGAGCCTTCCATAGCAAGCGTCACTGCTACGTACACTGTTTTTCTCCAAAATGCATATAAATTAAGGTGTGTAAAATACAGCCATTCTTCATGTGTCTGTCTGGTACAGAAACACAGCAGATGATCCAGCTCTGGCATTGCCATGCAGTTATTTTTGTTCCTCAACAAACCTATTTTGTTGCAAGTCTGAAAAATCTGATTGCTACATCATATGTGCACATAAACTGCAAACACACATATATAGTTGTCTCTTTTCCTGTCCCTTTTGCAAAAGGGGGAACCGAACCCAAAGAAAGTGATGTAATGTAATCCATATTTCCTTTGCTCTTTTCTCTTGGCTGGATCTGAAAACCCCTTACTGCCCCAGAAAGACAAGTGCATTTATTTGTCAATACACAAGATCCACAACAACAGTGTCTCGTTGTGAATGTTAAAAAGGCAGTGAAGGGATAGTTCATCAGCCATCATTGAATTTTCTCAAAAAAGAATGAAAAAAAAAAAAAATCACCATCAGGGCCATATTGAGGTTTGCTTTGAATACGGTAACATGGTAATGCGATGGCTGCTGGAGTCCACTCTGCGAGCCCAGAGGTGGCCCAGCATCAGAGGAATGGCAGCAGGAGAGGGGGGGTAGGGTCTTTTCTCCTGCCAAAAACTTGTGAGGGTCTGGAAACAGACTAAAGAATGACGTTCAGCGGAATGCACCAATCCGGGGGGGGGGGGGGGGGGGGGGGGGGGGGGGGGGGGGGGGGGGGGGGGGGGGGGGGGGGGGGGGGGGGGGGG
>CM074922.1:24645761-24668408 GCA_037576815.1 Pangasius larnaudii | reverse complement strand
ACTTATTAAACCATTTTGATATAAAGTGGCATATTTGTAATAATAAATTAAATCCTAAAGGGTGTTAATACCCAGACTATATAATTAACTTCTTTCCTACCATTAAACTAATTGACATCAATCATTTTTAGGCTATTGTTTTGTTTTGTTTTTAATTTTCATACTCACAGTTTACCTGACATATTTAATAACCAAAAAAAAAAAATTTGTATAACTGTTTTATTAATTTATGGCGCCATTTTCTCCCAACCTGAACAGCTTGCTTTCACTCACATAAACCAGAAGACCATGTAACGTTAGTTAGCGGCGCAGGTTGGAAAATGTTTTATTAATGTAAATCATTATTTCTCAGTTTTGATGAAGCAAAGAAAAAAATATATGAATAAATGCACTTCGAAAGGACTCCATATATGGTTTCAGATTCTACAGCTCGTCACGCGACTCGGCTTTCGCGCCAAAAAAGCAACACGCGCTCGCGCGGTCAGACCGGCACGCGCCAATCAAGCGCCAGGACGAAACCTTCGTCACGGCTGACCGGCACGTGCGGATTATCCCGCAGCCAATCGAGATCCGCAGCGAAGTCCGTCGTCAGGAGGGGGGTTGGGGGTGGGGGGGCGCTCACCGGCACGCGCGGAAAATTTTTTAGCCAATCAAAATTCAAGACTGAATCCCGTCGCGGCACGCGCACACTCTGCAGCCAATCAGATTCCACAGCGAACCATGTCGTCACGGCTGAACAGCAACACCAAAACACCCAAGCGACTGAAGGACAGAGCCGGTGCGATCTAGTGGATTTATTCAACCGTTTTTTCTTTTTTACCTCAGAAACTCCCTCTCTGCTGAGTGATTTCTGTATTTAATAGGCTAATGCTCTCATTTGGTTTAACAATAATCCGTCAGTAAGTCGAATATATATCTTTTTAATGATGATTATCATCGATATTTCTGTGTAAGGAATTAACCAGACTGGATTTATCTCAGGTTTTAAACAGTTTACCCTGTCCTCCTGACGGCTCATGCTATTTAAATTGCTAAACCGAATAAAAATAAACGGCATTCTGCATTTAAAACGGTTTAATCTACGTTTTGAATGCGCATGCAGGCATGTAAATTGCTAACACAGTATCCGGTTTCCTACCAATAGCCGCTTAGCATTTATTTAAAGGTCAGTACCTTTATTTAAAGCTAGTCAGCCACCTGTGAGAGTTCAGTGACATTTAAAGCTTTAAAGGGTGGTCCCTGAAAGAAAAAAAAATGTTGTTTTCTCATTTTTGGTTTGGAAAAGCTTAATTAGTGACTGTTTTCTGGGTTTAATCTTATCCTATGCTATGTGAAGGCAAACCATTTGCATCTGTATGACTGGGGAAATTTGCTTCTTCAGTATTAATCTTAGTTTCTCAGCCCCTTTGGTTTGATAATGCACATCTATTTTATGAATATAATTACTCTGAAATCTAAACTTGCATAACAAAACAAATATTGTATGGCATTTTTGTGCACATTTGGGCCATTTCCAAAGGTAGTCTTAGTGGTATGGTGAAATATTTGAGGGAAAAATATCTTTTAAAAAAAAAGAAAACAGTATGTCCCATCTCACAAAACTCCATTTTGTTTCCATCCAGGACGTTCATTTAAAGTTTGTGCTCCATGAAAAACACTCAGACTTTGATTTTTATCTTCTTTTTTTTTTTTAATTATTATTATTGTGTTTTTTTTTTTTTTTTTTTAAACCAGTGGTGAGACACAGTACAACAAGGACGGACTGCTTCAAGGTAAAGTTTGTTCATGACTAGACAAATTCTAATGGTGTTGTCTTTCCCAGTTCCGACTGGTGCTTTACAAGTCGTTTTACATCCTACTTTATGTATTTTGTATGTACATTTGCATTTAGCAGACGACCTTATCCATTTTTTCTTGCGCTATGACAGCAATATATTTCTGTTAACAATTATAATTACCCAAGCAACAAATATTTCATTAAATGAAAAAGAAAAACCTTTTTTTTTTTGACATTGACTCTCAAGTAGTTTTTCACTGATTTCCCTTTTCCAGGTCAGGGAATAGACTCCCCTCTGTCTGAAACTGGTGTGCAGCAAGCCGAAGATGCTGGCCAGTACCTGCAAGATGTTCACTTTACTAATGCTTTTGCCAGTGATATGAAACGTGCCAAGCAGGTGAGCTGTGGTTGCAGGACATGTTTACAACAGGTAGGGGGTGCCTTTTAGCTAGATATCAAGACTTTCAATGACAGACTAAGCTGCTTAGATTATACTGTATGACCTCCAGTGTATCACAGGGTTGTTAATACACTGAGTTGCCGGTATGGCGAACCATTTCCATTGATGGATGGGGTACGGTATGGCTGAGAAATTGTGAAGGTTTACCTAATAAATTGTAAAAATTTGTGTGTGATTTTGTGTGCTTAAAATCCTGAACATCCACCATCAATTAAAAACTTTTCTGGTTTGCACTGATGGTTGCTGTCCCCATCCCACCCCTTCCTTTGTCTCCTATCATTGTGCCCTTGATCAAGGAACATCACCACAACTTTCTCCAAGCGTGCTGCAACAAATAACCCTTATCAACCTCCTTTAACTTTCCCCTCAGATTTCCCAAGCTAGAAATCTTCTTTCTAAATATAAAATAGTGAATGAGTAACTCTAAATATTCAGTTTGCTATTTGATATCCATATCAACAGGTCAAAGTCTTAGGACCCAAGAGAGAAGATTTTTTAAATTATTATTATTTTTATTTTATTTTTTTTTACTGTGAATATCTTCTACATTCCAGACTGCTGAAATTATTGTGAGGAAAAATAAGACATGCAGCAACCTAGACATTGTGACAGCTCCATCTCTTAAAGAGAGGGTAAGTGTAAAAGTGTTCTGGGTCTTGGGAATTAAAAAAAAAAAAAAAAAAAATTACTGTATTTGTTCATTTACCACCAACACATTTGACTGCTATTACCCAGGAATTATTTGTGATTTGTGTAACACATTTTAGAAATGAGGACTTAGGTTTTTGATGCTTTTGTTTTCCCAATATATTGGGGGAAAAATTATAGAACAACACAACCAAAAATAACGGCGATAAGAGCAGCAACAAAATTAACAATAGCAGCTAACTTCAAAAATAATAAAAATCACAAAAACAATGACAACAGCAATAGCATCAATTACAGTAACAACAACAACAACAACAACAACAATATTAATAACAGCAGTAATGACAATAGCATCTACAATAGTAACAACACTAATAACAACTACAACAGTAGCAGCAATGATTACAACCTATTCATTAAAAACAGCAACACTAACAACAATCACAACAGGAGCAACAACAACAGTAATAATAAATGGTAAAAGTTCTGATCTGTAGTGTCTTTCAGAGCTTTGGTATTGCTGAGGGAGGCCAAGTGGAGGACATGAAGAACATGGCTAAAGCAGCAGGCCAGCCAATCCCAGAGTACACGCCTCCGGATGGAGAGACAATGGATCAGGTGTGTGTTTATGAGAATAGGATGAGAGGATGGATCCTTTCACTTTCTCTTGTTACTTCACATATTCGCAAATAGCTTTTATTAGCTTTTCTAAGTATAAGATGAATAATAGTGTAAGAGGCTTTTGTTAAATAAATTAAATATCTTTAATCACAACTCAGAGAAATTGTGTTGAAGGTTTTACTCTGCTGAAGGGATCCTCTAATCTCAGTTAATCAGCTACGATCGAAATAAATAAACAATAATGAATAATAAATAATAAAATGCCAGACAGTTTTTTGGTGTCACATTTTGCTTATAGTACTAATACTTGCACCAAAATAGTAGTGTTTTCATGAATATTATTTGAAACATGCCTTATTACACACTGTATACTGTATTATGTGACCATAAGATAAAGTAAAATATGCTGGATTGCTGCCAGGTCAATTATTTGCTCTGGATGTGATCTTTTATTATAACCATAGCACTTCTGAATTCATGAATCTGATTGGTCACCTGCAGATCACAGATTTATACTGTATTACTGCATATTACTGTATAGCTGTTCTTACACAGGGACAGCAGATCTAAATGGATCTGAAAACAATGTTGATATGGTGAAGCTTAACATTTGTTTGTTTGTTTGTTTGTTCATTCATTTATGTTTATTCCGCATTACTGGATGGAGTCTGCACTGTCAGTGCTTTGTAACGGCAGAGGTAATGCTGTAAGGTTTTCCAACTCTGGAAAGTATTCAGGATGGATGGCTTTGCTTTTTGACATGACATTATGTTTAACATATCAACTTCAGGAGAGAAAAAAAGAGAGGCTCGAGAGGAAGTGACTGTTTATAGCTGCTATAACATAACTGATAACAGGAACCTGTCTCTCAGATATTACAGATACAACATTAAATGTAGCAAAAAATGGATAAAAAGTGAAAAAGAAAATTTTACTTGTTTGCAGACATTCCACAACATTAAATGGAGTTATAAACAGATAAAAAAAAAAAATGATGTTCTTTATTAAACAAAAAATATTTCTGTTGGCCAATTGTTGTGGTATAAGAGGAATAAAACAGTTCAGGACGTGTTGCTGTTAGAAGATAGTCATCTTCAGGGTGGTAACTGTAGCTCTGCTTCACATCGGCGCACAGTTGAGGGTTAAAAAGCCTCAGTAGAGGTAGGACCATTCAGTCGTTCCAACACCTGTCGTTATATTATAAATTTTGTCCTCCTCTTAGGTGAAGATCCGGATCAGCACGTTCCTTAAATCTTTGTTCCAGCAGATGGCGGATGAGCATCAAGACAAAATACGTCAAGGTGATGAATTTGAGCCAGACGGGCCGCTTGCGGGTCGCCCGGACGATGGAGTCCAGAATGTGTCTGCTCATGCTCTTGTGGTGAGCCATGGTGCCTACATGCGCGTGGCGATGCGCTATTTCATTGAAGACTTGGCATGTACTGTGCCTCAAGGGGCAAACATAGCTGAGGTTTTCTCCGCCTGCCCAAACACAGGAATGTGCCGATTCATTGTGACTTTAAAATGTTGTGATGCAAGCGTTCAGCTGTCTGGTA
Source organism: Pangasius larnaudii (assembly GCA_037576815.1). Taxonomy (NCBI): domain Eukaryota; kingdom Metazoa; phylum Chordata; class Actinopteri; order Siluriformes; family Pangasiidae; genus Pangasius; species Pangasius larnaudii. Next base: position 24,663,346 of record CM074922.1, on the reverse strand, counting down.
TGAAGTGTGTATTTGTCAACCGCCGAGACCACTTCAGGGCTGAGAACAACTAAAATGAAGTTATGTGTAATTAAGTTTGAAAAGGCACTAAGGACCACTGTTGCTTGAAGAAAACAGAACATTCTGAAAACCAAAATTGTTCAGAGGTCAGTTTATGCCATTATTCGTATTCCATGCATTCAGACCTACAGTGTTACAATTTAAATCAGTGTTTTGCCATGAAATTGGAATGATAGCTTATGGAGGAAACGGGATATTTTGCAATGGACAGAAATGAACTGTTTTAATGGTTGGAGTTCTACTTTCTGAACCATTTGTGAAATGCATTAACTGTCACTGAAATGTGTATTTTATGCCAGATAATATAAATGAATACAATTCAAACTTCAGTGCGGCAGTGATAACAACGTGAACATGTTACACACAGCATTGTGTCAACATTGACCACGTTGTGTCATCATCATCATCATGAATCATTGTGAACAGAAGAAAAAGCAGTGCCACAGCCCCTGACAGTAAGTGCATGAAGGAAGTCATAAGGCTAAGGATCCACAGCTTTTGTTGTTACTGGTTAATGGGGCTTTAAATAAAGCTAATTCCAACCCCACTAACCCCCCTCCCCTTACCTTTATTTTTTTTTTCCAGATACAAGTCTTTACCAGCAAGCACTAAACCTACTCTGGATGGAAAAAACACAACTTATACTCTGTGTTATAGCTGTGCTAATTCCCATGCCAACACCTCTCTAGATTTATTACGTTTTTAGACCCTGGCCTGTTTGGATTAAAGAGAAAGTATTTTTTTCAAAGCTACTAAGCACTTGTGTAACTCAGTGTCAGTAAGTGCATTTGTCAGATTCTATAAATGTTCACGATTTTTATTAACTGACACAATCAATAGCTTTTTCTTGTTTGACATATTGTGGGCAATAATGGCTGCAATTATAATCTCTCAGGATTGAAGTCACTATAAGGTATCACAATTGTCCATCCAAGTTAGCTAAAATAAAATAAAATGATTGGACTTTCCTTTTCAATTTTATAACCTTTCATTTATAACATAAGGTGACTTAGTAAGGTGTTCGGTCATCACAAGCCATCAGAACTGCTTCAGTGCACCTTGGCATCAATTCTCTGGAGTACTGGCGCAAAGAAGACTGTTCTTCCAAAAAAAAAAAAAAAAAAAAAAATTCCCTCATTTGCTGTTATGATGATGGTGCTGGAGATCACTGTCTAACACCCCAAAATTTCTCATACTATAGCTGTTCAGTTGTTTTGAAATCTGATGTGAGGGCCATAGTATATGATTTACATTATTTTTATCTTCATCAAACCATTCAGTGAGCCCTTATGCCCTGTGGATGGGGTGGGGTTATCCTGAAAGATGCCACTCCCTTCAGGATAGCAATGTTTCATCATAGGATAAACATGATGGGGGTGGAGTCATCCTCGAAGAGACCACTCCCATCAGGATATAAAAATTTCATCATAGAATAAAGGTGATCAATCAGAAGAACTTTGTATTGAGTTGCACAATCAAGTGATGCTTCAGTCTAAAGGGTTGAGTGAACCCAAATGCCAGCAAAATAAATAAATGCCCCCACAACATAATAGAACTACAGTTTTCCCCTTTAAATTGTCACCTCTCTGTACAAGTCAAATTGCTACCCTATTATACAACTGAACTGAAAATTAAGCATATGAATGGGAAGCTTAAATGTACCATTTGATGGGGAAAAAAAAACAAAAAACAACATCTAATATTCCAATCTAGTTAAATGGAGCTAGTCTTAAAATTATTGTAGCTTGGTTAATTAGAAAACCAGATATCATAATCATGATTAAAATATGATTAAGCAGTACCACCAGGTGAGTATCTGTAGGTGGGGAAAAAAATGGATTTTTCTAATTATATAACTAGATCCCCTATAAAATGATGTCTTAGGAAATTGGGGCTACTTTTCCTAAGTTCCATAGTAAGTATTCATGATTCACACTATGAGTAGGCCATAATGCTTTTGACATTAGTTACTTTTTTGCCAAACATTTGCTAAATAGTTAACTACGTGCACCACCTGAGATCAAGTTTCTTTCACGTGATTGTACCCGATTCTGAAAAGTACAAAGCTTTGTTTGTGTTGGTAAAATGCCAGTTCTATGTTTAGAAAGTCCTCAGAATTATTAGCTCTTTACCACTTTTAGATGGCGATGAGTATGTCTTGTTTTGTTTTTTTTGTTTTTTTTTCCCCTGGCTAACACAGCATGGGTGATGTTTAAGGTCATATGACCTGGAGTTATCAGCATAAAGTTGAATTTTGTGCTCACAAGAATGTGAAAATGTGTTGTGAATATGAATATTCACGGTATGTGTAGCAGTACTATGCACAAAAAATAAAAGATGAGACTTTTTTTTTATTAGGTTTGTATAAATACATGCATTATTTTAGTTTGTAGTGCACAAAAATCCATTTAACAAAATGTCATTTAATAAAAACAACATAGAGTCCAGTTTTTTTTTAAAGTCAAATACATATATTAAATGCAGATAGACATACTGTAAATTGTATGTCTTATGAGATATTAAGCTTAAGTATAAAATATCAGATAGAAACACACAAATAAATAAGTACATAGAAGTGTCCAGCACCATCTGACCAATTTATAATAGTATGAAGACATTAGTCATTATAGGAAAACAATTAAAAAATGAACTATAAATATCTCACAAGAGTTTAAAAAAATGAATTTTGAACCAAAAATCCATAGGTAATTGAGTACAAACAATATCTATAATTCTCAGAAAAATCGATTTTCGCTTTCAGTAATGTAACCCATGACCATTGCTCTTGAAGTGTCATAAATGAAGTACACTGTAATAACATGAAACACAGATGCCGTTTAACTGTTAACTTATTAAATTAGGTGAAAGGACAGATGCTGACCTACTCAGGGAAAGTGGACTTGTCACATGTCACATAATAGAGGCTGCGTTGTACAGCAGATAACTAAGAAATAAAACAGTGTTATGGGAAGATAATCAGCGACAGGGTGGTGTGATGCAGCCTGTCACGAAGCTGAGTTAGTGTTACAACCCTGAAGTTGATTCTTGTCCTATGGAATCATATCTTAAAGTGTTTTAACCCTCATGCCACAGCAATGTACTAATACTAACACCTGCCTTTTTACTTATTAAAGAACAACATGTTGTACGTTAATTCAAGTCTAGTTATATTTAATGTTGTTGAATGTCCATAAAACAAGTTATTGCTTACGTTGTAGCTGATATAAATAGTTATTTCCTCACCAGCCTCTCTTTTGCTCTCTTGTCATGTGAGAAACCACAAAACCCTCCATCCTAAAGACTTTCCCATGTGAGAAAACTTAAACATACAGCTTAACGCTTCAAAGTGCTGACACTGGAGACCCCTTCCATAAGTGCTAAATAAATTTATCCTTACAGTAATCTTCACCATATCAGTGATTGCATATCTATTTTAATTTTATTTAAAAGCGTCCACCAGGCAAGTGCCTTGCGTAAGCTGTCGTTATAGAAATGAGAACGAGTGCATTAATAGAAAGCTGTGATTTGTTTTGCAGTCGGAACTACTGTCAGAGCTGCTGTTATAGAAGATTAATCAACACCTTGTGTTACACCCTACAACGGATTCATTAAATAGTGAAACGCAATCCCATGCAGGTAGTGAAAGACGGTGATATTCCACTCAGAATCTCACTTTTCTGTTTTCTCTGTGTTTTTCCAGAGTAGGAGTTCGTGCACTATGTGACAGCAACACCTCTAAAGGATCATCTACAGAAGTAATGGTCTCCTTCGATACGTTACCTCCATGCTCCGGGTCACTTCTCCAGCTTCTCATCGCGCTTAAATGTGGATACTCGGATCCTAAAGGGTCGGACGGATCAGTGTGCCAGCTGCGTCTCTTTCTATGGTGCGTTCGATTTTTGTGTCGCTTTAAGAAGACAAAGCCAGACAGCTTCGGTAAATTACGAGCGTATATTTTGACTTGGCGATGGTTGACCAATAGCACGTCACCCCTGCAGGAGTGAAACATGTCGTAGTGTTTATGTCGTTTGACACGGCGAAACCGGCAGTCATCATTACTGTCAAATACCTGAGGACAGACATGCACACACATTACTTCAGCTGTTTAAATGATTAGATGTATGTTAGCTGAAGGCTGTATGTGATGATCTAGAGAGCAGCATAAGCTGCCAGTCAACCTCTTAAAACATCTACGTAATAATAATAATAATAATAATAATAATCATCATCTTTACTTATATAGGACTTTTCAATTTGAGTCCAAAATCACAAAGTGGTTTACATGAATGATTAACAATTGGACAAATAATATATAATATATAAGGATGAAAGAACTTGAAAAAATGAAAAGCAGTAAAACATTTTAAAAAGAAATTAAAAATTAAGAGGAAAATGAGGAATATATATGTAAGTAAACTGAGAATTCTACAAAATTTCTTTTGAAACAATCTCAATCTAATCGGAAAAGACCAAATTTTTGTTCACACTAATTAGCGCAAAGTATATTTAGATCGGACACTAGCATTGTATCTGATTCTTTTATATATGGATATGTGTTTTATCCTCCAAATGCAGCCTTTATTAATAAAACACTAATCCCCAACAGGATGTGAGGCGTTGATAAGTCCTTAAATAAAGATCTTAAAGATCTTTGATGAAATATTTAAAAAAATATTTAATCCATTTAATCTGTGGTGCTAATAGTGATTAATAAAACTTCACATACATATGGTGTTCAAAAAAGTTTGACTAGCGTTGTAAGAGATTTTTTTTTTTTTAATTCATGCAAATTTATTATGAAGTGATTTGTGCAGCTTTGACGCATTTATTAGTGGTATTTATTAATCTCCTTTTACATTACTTACTGAGGTGTATAACTTTCCTTTGGAGTCCAAGCATAAGAAAGCACGACTTTTCATGTGTAGGACTGAGAAACAGCTTTTATACTGGTCCTTCCAGTAGCTGAAGTTGCCTGTGTGATTTCAGAGAAACATCAACAATCAGTACACGTTATAACAATACTAATGAAATCTAACGAAACTGCTAAAGTACCTTCCGAACCTTGACGAACAGGTTTCTGAGCTCTTTTGTTGCCTTTCTTCCTGATGAAATAGGTTTTTGCTTCAAGCCATTGGTGTGTTTCTGGGTCCACTGCATTGGCACTAGAGGGTATGGATGTCCGCTGCAGATGGTAACATGTGGCTGTAGTGTGGAGTGTGAGTACAGCCCAGCAGAGGAGAAGGACCGAGAGCATGGTCAGTCTGGGTAAGAGTTTGCATGTGGAATCCCTGTGTGTCTGTATTTATTTGGGTTAAAAAAAAAAAAAAAGTCCAAAGTTCTTATTTGCATACTGAAGTGGCCTGTAATTGGCCATCTCCTGTTTGGAGGCTGCAACTAGAGCTGACGTAACTCTGCTCAACCTGATGCAATGTTATCATATTATGTCATGTGGATAATATGAGGACTTCACTGGTGAAGTTAATATCTAACATTCCTAACAGCTACAACAGACTTCAGTCCTCAGGAGCACAGGTAGTAGTGATAACAGTTGCTGACATTTAGATACTCTGTTATTTTAACATTTAAACACTGCTTTAACTGGTATGATTGTCAGTGTGTCACATATCCAAATCTGATGGAATGGAAATCCCAGATTGATCTCTTAATGGTACACTCTTTGGGAAAAAGGTTCTTTAAGGGTTTATTAGACCAACTGTAGCACACTGTAACCATAACAATGCCTAGTTTGCAATCTAAATTGTTTTATTATTAGTCATTCATCCATCTTCAGTAAACACTTTATCCTGGTCAAGATTGCAGTGTATCCGGAGCCTAGTCCGGGAACACTGGGCGTGATTCGGTAGTACATCCTGATTGGGACACCAGTCCATCACTGGACTCCATGTACACACTCTCTCACAGACTCATTCGCACCTAGGGGCAATTTAGCTCACTATTCCACCTACCTGCATGTTTTTTTTGGGAGGCGGGAGGAAACCAGAGAAGCCAGAGGAACGGACACGGAAAGAACATGTGAAACTCCACACAGACAATAACCTGGGCTCAGGATCGAGCTGTAAGGCAGCAATGCTACCTGCTACACCACCGTACCGCCAAATGAAGTGGCTTTCCTAAATTAAAGCGTTTCAATACATTTCCAACCTGTTATATAATGAACCTGGCATCTCGTTCAGGGTGTATTCCTACCTTGTGCCCAGTGTTCCCGGGACAGACGCCGGATCCTCCGCGACCCTGATCAGGATAAAGCGGTTCCTAAAGATAAATAAATGATTCTTTAAATTAAGTTTTATTTTAAGCTCATTCTTAACAAAAATGGCTGTTTTCTCTATTTTCATGGAAGTACTTTAAGCACTTCACTGCAGGCACCTTGTAGTGATCATTTCCCTCAAAGTGCGTGTGGTTCTCATGGATATGTACACATTGGCCAGCAGATGGTGATCAAACTGCGTTTTCACTCAGCAGTCTAGACTTGTCACTGTCGACTACCAAGGAGCTTGTATTGAGTATTGAGAAGTATTGAGAAAGCACACAACACCTTTAAAAAAACAAACTTTTATTATCATCTCAGTAATACAGTTGACTGCTGTGCACAGCACATACGTACAAAAATAAAAGTAAAACATATTTCTTATATTAGAACTCTGACTCCTTTTTTTCTCCAGAAACTAAATGATTGGCGAAAAAAATCTGTCCTCTTACAATCGTTTCAAACTAATCAGAACTAAGGCAGGAGGTGAGGTATATGTTAAAAAAGAGGAGGGGAATTTAGAGGAAGCACAGTCCCCTCAGTGCAGGAATACAAAAGCAGGAGAAAATGCTACAAGAGGCTTCACACACACATGCATGACCCTTCACTCGCTATCTGTCACACTGCTCAGGTCACTGTAGTGAGTACAGAACAAGAAATCCAGTAAAACTTGCAAGAGACAAACCCATTTCAGTAGCTCAGTGGTTCTTTTTTCTTTCTTTCTTTTTTTTTTTTTTTGGTCGATGTAACACGTTTCTTCACTGGATCCATGCTAGATGCTTTTCACACCTCTTAAAGGTGCAGTCTGTAACGTTTAAATGTGTTCATAAACCTGTTGTAATCAGTGTTTCTAAGATATCTTAGAAATACACATCATCCACAAAATTACCATGCTTTTGTTTATATTTTTGAGGTTACCCCTGCCCCCTGCTGGACACCCCAAGTTATGTTATAGTTTCAACAGAGGTGGGGTCAGATAAGGGTAATGGTTAAACATGACAATATTTTTACTACATTTGCAGTCCGCCTCAGTGTCAGCAGAGGGCTCTAAACATTACACAGTGCTCCTTTAATGCAATGTCCTTGCTATTATCCTTAGTCAATAATTCATTATGGGACAGCTTAAAATGAACCACATTGATGAAAATGCAGTAATTGTGATTATTATTATTATTTTTGCAGAATCAAGAATTATCATATTGCATGCCTACATTTGGGTACAAAGATTTGAAAAAGCATACTTTTTTTTTCCAACTTAGATCCATTATGACCAGCACTTTATATAAAGGCAAGAAAGTGACTATAGCTGATATTTTATTTTATTTTTTAAATGACACATATATCTGAATTTAGATATAAAATATGTGGCCATTGAAACTAAAAACCCCTTATAAAGAACTGCTTCATAGTGACTTCTCATCAGAGTCACAGATTTCTTTCTGGTATTCCGGGCTGGTACATAGGGCTGTATAGGGAATAGGCATAGGGAATTGTAAGTATTTCTATAATAACGACTAACTCCACAGTTTAACTTTTAACTCCTTTTGCTTGTTAAGTTATTTATTTTTGTCAAACTATAGTAATTGACACATGGTTGCTGTTGTTATTGTTTTGCTGGCACTCTGTCACCAAACCTAAATATCATGATATACTGCAAGCATCTTAAAATATACTAGAAATTATCTTTAAATAATATGATATGATATTTTTGCCACATCGCCCACCCCTACAGCTACACCATTCCTGCGCCCTAGTGCCAGAGAGGGCAAAATGAGACATAGCCATCTGGTTCCTTATGCCATGTAAGACGATCTGTTCTCAGCAGAGCTGCAGTAGAGGAACCCAGCACTCTCAGACACACTGCAGATGCCACGCAGATCAGAAACCCCATTCTGGCTCATGCAGACCTTTTCTCATGTAAAGGATATTGCACCAAATAATCTCACATGCTGCATTCACAAGTCACGATCAGATTATTTAAACCGGTACCATAGCTGTTTGTCTTCTCCCGTCCAACTTTAGCCTTAGTTTTATTTATGCAGTGTTTTTCAGAGGAGATGGCACGCTACTATTTTAAGTCGAATTGCGTAACGTGTGTGTGTGTGTGTGACCGCTTGGAGAGGGGGGTGTTCTAAAAATACATTCCAAGTTTAAGTACTCTAATACCCTGACTTCAACTCGTAAGCCATTAAAATGATTGGATTCAGTGATGCATGAATTGTGCTGACCAAATTCTTTAAGCTGAGTCAGCTCTCTGCTTCAGTTTTTGTGTAAGTGCCTAGTGTTGAAACAGATAAGCAGATAGGAAATAAAATCTTAAAGTGACATCCTGATTGGTTTTACGGTTTCAGAATAGGTTTCAGGTCAAGCTTGGCATTTCGCTGGCAACTCATGCTGCAAAAAATAGTTTTGGAGGAAAACCTGCTGCAGGGGTGGACAAATCACTAGCAGATTACAGATCCGCAATATCAGTTTTTCATTCACAGTTGGCCTCAAGCAGCCTCAGTGGCTGCTATAATTATATAATTTTTCTAACATAACGCTTTCCATGATGCCCATATTTATCAATCATTATAATTGTGATTATAATTATCTGTATGTTGGTAATAATTCCTTTTCCAAATTCTAATCTCATAAAGCTCTAATAATGTGCTGTATTTTATAAGGAATCCTTTACTTATAAAAGTAAAAAATTACTTATTTGTAAATGTTATTATTTAAAATCAGTTATAAGCATAATAATTTATGAATATGAGCTTCTTAGACAGTGTTACCAGAAAAAGTCTACTCCCTTTTACCTTTCGCAAAGAGAAGAGTTTTTTTTCCCATCTGTTTGTATAAATGTTTGTTTCTGTTGTGTTGTTGTGAGGTGCGTGACTCTTATCTAAATCCCTGTACCTGCTGCACTACATATACGATTTTAGGGACAGTGGGGGCCCCAGGCCGGAAAATTCAAAGGACCCTCTTGGCATTTCTGCTCTTTATTGCCATTTTGTTATCCTAGATGCCTTTCAAAATAATCGATACATTGAGCCAACTTTAGGATAACTATCTGAAGGTGTTAGTGTTATATTAAATATAGTGCTAGATCAAGCTACCCAATCTAGGCTTTTATACTCTGGATATACTTTAAAAGGCCAATGGTATCAAACCAATTTGAGTTGTTGCTGTTGTTCCTCTTTCGGCTGCTCCCGTTAGGGGTCACCACAGCGGATCATTGGTCTGCGTATTTGATTTGGCACAATTTTTACACCAGATGCCCTTCCTGATGCAACCCTCCCCAATTTTAACCGTGCTTAGGAGCGGCACTGAGAGCGCACTTTTACACGCAACCCCAGTGGCTGGGGTCGGTTCCCTGGCGTGGAATCGAACCCGGGCCGCAGCGGAGAGAGCGCCGTGACCTAACCACTAGTCCTCCAGGGACTTATCAAACCAATTTGTGTAAAATGACAAATTCTACCAATAATGCTAGCTAAATAATTAACATTGCATGTTCCAAACTGAGCGCCAACTTGTAGCTAGCTGTCTGCTTGCCAAAATGATGTTTGCCTAACTGTACATTACTTTTTGGCTTAGCCTACAGCTGTCATCCTTAATTATTTTGTTGTTAGATGATCACCACTTATCAAGGTTCTGCTTCCTGTTTTCCTCTTCTTGTTTTCTCTATCGTTATTGCCTTCCAAGCTCTCATTTTGAAAAGTGTGGCAATTGAAAATAAAAATTGCACAAGTCCCAAATGCTAGCAAGAAGGGTTCCTGGTATAGCATTGCATTTCACCCATCAGAGATTTTACTGGAGTTCTACATGTTGAGATTTTCATGGCCTGAATGTCAGCCTTCAGGGGACTCATAACACAGTGCCCCAAGCAATTGTCTGCTTTACCTATCCTGCAGCTATGCCTCTGGGTAGAATCTAATTTTTACTAGGCATATTAATTAGGTTGAACGGAGGCTAGACCAATTTTCCAGGATGCAGGAACAATGACAAAAGTGCAGCACAGCACAGCACATCACAGCATATAACTGTTATATATCTCTAATGCTAGCTTAACATACGGTTATCTCACAAAAATAAAGATGCTAGACGTTTTTACAGCAACCACAGAACACTGCAGCTAATAGCTGAACTGTTAGCCAAAGACTTTTTTGGCTTTTTGTCAAAGGGCACAAACAATATGATGTCACCAGAGACAGAGTTACATAAAATCATTCCTCAGAGGGATTCGAATACTCACTTATTTTCCATAGTCTGTAATAATGCACATAATTAGCTCTTTATTCTTTCAAATTAAATTACATTACTTGCCAGTTTTTAGCCTAGCTAAATGAATTTATGATTTGTCCACCCCTGTAATCAGTCTTGCTGTCTAAAAGTAATGTAAAATGTACATAATGGAGCCATACTAATAATTTAATCTATGGCAAAAATGTCAATTTTTGTAGCCTGAGATGTTTGCTTTTCACATACTAGTTAAATGAGCAAAGTATCCTTATCTTTTAAAAAATCTGCTACATTAGAAACCAATTCCAGCTCATAAAATCCATCAAATCCCAAGATCAACCCAATTTCTTTACTTGATACTTCATAAACAGATGATGATTTCAGTTCTGAGGTCATTGGCCATGGTACAGTTCAAGCTCAAATAAAAAAGCCTCCAGTGTCTTGAACTGTCCTCGCCATGAAGGATTAAAGGATCTTCCTCAGCTTGAGTCTCCAATACAAACGCATGCAAGCTGCTCTTATTTCTGGCAAGTCCCAGATTCTCTGATATCTAGCTGATCTAAGTAAGGAAACAGCATGAAATGAAGCTACTCACAGCCCTCTAGGAATTGGGCTGAAGCCCCCAGAGTGGGTCATCTCTGTTACAGCAGGATGCAAACATGCAAATAAAAAAATGCCACAGTTTAGGAAGCTAAGGCACCACTGTGCAAGAAAGGCAGCAGTCTCAAATGCCGTCTTCTCTCTTGCAAAATGGTGGAACAGATCAAAATCAGAGTTAAAATAGTTAAACATTTCTTTATATCTTCCCCCCGTGTGTGACACGCTCACACCTTTCCAAGCCGGACGTAGCTCTTTGAGGTAATAAAACGTATCTGTTTCACTTCTGAAAGCTGGACATGTTAGTCATACCGATGACAGGGTAAGGTTTACACACCAGTTATGGCAAGCACCCATAAAAAGTGAGAGGGGGCAAAAAAAAGCTCCTTGTCCCTCATATAATCTTAATAGAAATGATAAGCAGCAAAGAATGGCATGTACACAAAGATCAGACACACAGCTACCCATATATACATATATTTCATTAACGAGAATAAATACTATAATTACGTGTTTTGTATCTTTTGATTGCAGTTCATTTTTCGTGCCTTGTACGTATGGAGAAGTTACCTGCGAGAACGTCCAACATGTGCAAAAAGAGTGAGTTATTGCCAGTCTCGCTCATAATCGAGGGAGGAAGTGCGTGACAGTCATAGCCGGTGTGGCCTTGTAGCCTCTCTTCAGGCGGCCATGTTTGCTCAGGGCGATGTAGAAGCCCTTATAAATGGAAGACTCGTAGGCGTTGTAGTTGTTGGGAAGCAATGTCTCTTTGAACTTGCATTCATCCCGGAAGACTCTCTGAAATGAAGTTGGGAAGGAGATGGTCAGTGGACCGCAGCCCAATTTATCAACTAAAGACTTCTTGCAGAATGTATAGCCTAGAACCATGGTTCCCAAAGCGGGGTCTCCAGGGACTCCATAGTAAGCGGGTCTGTGATCATCTTCATTCACGAATTAACGTTTGTAGCAAAGTTGGTTGCATATCGATCAGCAGATTCAGTGGTGTTGTAAAATATCTAATCATTGCCTTATGAATCGAATAGTATTGTATCATAGCAGATTCAGTGTTATCGCCAACTTTCGAATCATTGTCTTATGAATCAAAATCGTATTATAGCAGATTTAATGAAATCATCAAAATACCAAATCATTGGTTTGTGAATCTAAATTGTATCGTGTACAAGCCTGAGGTTTACACATTTATTGTACACATTTAAATACTATGTCTAATGTTCTAATGTTATAAAGTACATCTGTATTCGGGGTCCGTGGAATGAATGAGTCCCTCACTGAACTAATTTGAGAAACTCTGGCCTAGAAAGAGTCTCAAATGTCATCTTCATTCCCAACTGTTTTTTTAGGGAAAAAACATCACCTGATTACTTTTAGGACAGGCATACAGTATATCTCTAATTAATACTCTCTCTCTCTCTTTCTCTCTTTCCTTGTCACTGAGGTTGTACCTTCAAGGGTACATCTTTTGTACCTTTAGTGCATATCTTTTACCTGAAAAGATGCACTTAGTGTATTACTCTGAAAGCTCCTTAAAGTAATTATATGTACCTTAGATATGCTGCATTCACATTAGTATGTAAAAGATACTAAAGCTAAATAAGATGTTCCAACCCAGTAACAAGCAAATGTAGTTTAATACTTTTTTCCTGAAAGTGTATTAGCCAAATGTATATTGGATACATAAAATACATAACAACACTACATCATAGTATTAGTTATGTCATAACCATAAAATATTAGTGACAGAACTAATGTTATGAAGCCTCTTAATATTGATTAAAATGCGCATTAAACATCAGTTAATAATCATTCAAGCCTGAGCCACAAGCACACACAGGCTCATTGTACTGATGAACTGCAGGATATTGGAAAACCATTTTTGTATGAGCAACCAGGCATTATGGGTAAGGAATAACGTGCATACCTACCGTTGCGTACAACCTTCCCCGGCGGTTCATTGCGACAAACAGCTCACTTTTCAGCCCATACAGACTCACCACTCCTCTCTCCACCGCTGAGATCTCTATTAGACCTGATTAACCACAACATGGACAGTTACGCATGATGACACGCACAGAGTCTGAGCGGCTAAAACGATTTATTCGTTCATGCCTACAGGGCATGCTTCCTACTACATGCTGCTCGTTTGTAAAAGGCTTTTGTTCTGCATTCTCCATGCTGGTTTATTATTCTCCTCATTGTGTTGTACGGAGAGAAAAAGCTGTCAGTACTGCAGATGTGGATGTGCACGACTGGCTGAGTCGTTTTCTGAGCCGCAAATGGACGCAGTGTAAAATTAGTTAGTGTCTAATTTCGTCCGAGCATCCGTGTCACGCTGGAAGCTTTGGAAACATTTAGCGATGATTGACATTATGGTTTCTTTTTTTAAAATAGATTAACTATTGCCTTTGGACATATTTTGGGTATGTGCACGCAGTCAGGATCATGCAAAAATTAATATTTGGGATGTAGATGCATCTTGACAATGATTTGCATCCCCGGTAACGTTTGCATTTCATCTATGGATGCAAATCTTGTTCAAATATGTGGGATACACATGCATTATAATAATAATACTAATACTTATAATAATAATAATAATTATTATTATTATTTATCTCAGATCATGGGTTGCAATACGTTTCTGAATGCAAATCCTGCTACAAAATGGGACGCAGATGCATCTTCGAAATTTTATTTTATTTTATTTATTTATTTATTTATTTATTTTTTCGCACCAAGCTGCTGTGTGTATGCGCTCGGTTTGCATTAGGCGGCATTTCGGGATGCAACTCACTGTACTGGTTCTCGTCATGTACACCGTTTATCCTTCCGTCTGGCAGCACCTGCAGGTGAAACCCGATGCCCACGTTGCAGTACAGCCTCCGCACTCTCTTAACGCCCATCAAATAGTCGTTGTCCCCCGAGATCCCGAGTACGGAGCGCGCGAACAGCGTTTCCCACCTTGCCTCGAGCGTCGTGGCGTGGGTCCTGCGCGAGGACGCGACCCCGAGCAGAAAGCCCAGCAAGACGATCGCCGTCCGCGCCGTCGCCGTGCTCGTGTGGCGCGCGCTGCTCTCGCGCCGGGGCATGCCGTCGAGGCGCTGCTTCTGCGCAACGGCAACGGCCGTCCGGTTTACCGTCGGCGCACGTGGTCAACGCGAACGGCCCTAAAAATACCGCTCGCCTCGTTTCGCTTCCTTCGCGCGCATGGCGGCAGGGGCTTATTTTTGGAAGGCGGGTCGGGGTCGGGGGCTTCGGGCGCGGCGGAGATCAAGCTGCTCGTGCTGCTGCTGTTGCTGCTGCTGCCGGTGATGATGATGATGATGACCATGTTTTGCTTCTCCGTCGTGCCTCTGTCGACGGAAAACGCCGGTGTGGGGGGAGAGCAGACCAACGGGCTACGTCCTAAACTGCACAGAGCTATAATAAACACGCAGGTTTAGAAGAGTTGTAGGCTAGAGGGGTCTACAGGTGCTTTGCTTTAGGCTGTATTTACCTGAAAACACAGCTTACTGGACTTATAGGCTTCTACACTCTGAAAAAAAGGGTACTAAACTCTGTTGTTACTTGTCGTTGGGGTGGTACCCTCAAAAGTACCTTTGGGGGCACCTAGTGTGTATCTTTAAACCTAGAAAGTGTACCCTTATAGCGTTACATATCAGTTTAAATGAGAAAACTACATTATTGTAAAGGTACACAAAAATACATATTAAAGATGCAAAAGATGTACCCGTGAAGGTACCACCCCAGCAACAAGGACAGGTACAGTTTAGTACTATTTTGTTTTGAGAGTGTAGTGTAAGAGGAAAAATAGTCAGACCCATTACAACCTGTGTAATTTTACATACATACACAGACCAACCCTCATAATGGGCAACGCCTCAGCTTAGGCAAAATAAAGCCCCAGGATGGATGGAAGTAGAGTTACAGCCTCATATGCATATATACTCTAAGAAAAAGAGTACTGTAAATTGTACCTTTCTGCTTGTCGCTGGGGTGGTATCAGCATGGTGGTAGCACATTTTGTACCTTTAGTTGTAGAAGCTTTACTCTAAAAACTAATCCAGTTATGAGCCTTAAATCATTTTAAAGGTACTATAGCCACCCTTCCAGGTGAAAAATACATATTAAAGAAATCTTGGGCTGGATTGAAGTGTTAATTAGTTATCATATGCTGGAGAGGTGGATAACATTAATTTTGGATAGAAGTTGTCATTAGATAAGCATGTTTACATTTTTGAATAAAAATAATTTAAAAATTACCAAAGAAACATACAAATTCAGTGGTAACTTGCTAGTGTTATTCAAATGGAGTTAAATGGCCACCATGTTTTCGAGAAGATTCCACATAAAGGGCACACGTTTGTGATATGACTTCAGAAGTCGAACTTTTTTGATAGCTGAGTGTTTATGAGCTGTTTGTGTTTCTTAATCACATAATTACGGTGTAACTTTAAGTAGTACAAGGTCTTTTCTGTCACTATGAAATGTCACTAGCAAGCAACAAAGTGACAGGCGACCATTTTCTATGTAGGTGCATGACAGTGTGCTGAGATTTCAGTGACCAAGCAGCGTTTGAATTCTTATTTTTGCAATTCTGTGGAAATTTTGTATGAAAAAGTGACAAATCCAATTGTTTTGAAGGATTCCTCGGAGCAATCCTATGGTGCATGTGGTCTGATGTTTCTTCAGTTTCCTACTCACAACTTTAGTTCCTATCTGAAATTAATTCCCATCTGCTCATGTCCAAAAATGGAAGAAAAACTCAACCGTGGTTTCATCGTATGTTGTCATATGCGACTTCTAATTAAATGCATATAGAGACATTAGGGGGAAAAATAAAGTTTAGAAGGTACAACTTTTTCTTACAGCTTTAAAGAGCATAAATTTGTTCTGGTGCATTCAAATGGAACTTGTGATTTCGATGCTTGTTTTTCAGTTAGTTAGTTAAAGGCATGAGAACACTATTGCTAGTAGACTGGGGAATATGGATTGTGAGCATGAACTAGCTAATGAGTTAGCTAGCCATTAAGCCTTTTATATGGAAAATGTAATGTGACAGAGAGAGAGGAACACTGTCAAGGATATGAACCTGATGCATGAAGCATCAACTGCAAGCTAAACTTTGATAGACTTCACGTAACTCGTGAAAATTCTGATAAATATAGTAAACATGATGTTATCTGAACACCATTTGTCTTCCCATGTGCAAGGACAAATTCATATAAATTCTTACTGTAAATATACCATATACATAGATCAGCCTTAACATTAAAACCACCTGCCTAATATTGTGTAGGTCCTCCTGTGCTGCCAAAACATCTCTGACCCGTTGAGGCATGAACTCCACAAGACCTCTGAAGGTGTGCTGTGGTATCTGGCACCAAGATGTTAGTGACAGATGAAGGCCCCACCTTCATAGATTGGACTTGTTAGTCCAGCACATCCCACAGATGCTGAATCGGATTGAATCGGTCTGGGGAGGCTTGGAGGCCAAGTCAACACCTTGAACTCTTTGTCATGTTCCTCAAACCATTCCTGAACAATTTTTGCAGTGTGACAAGGTGCATTATCCTGCTGAAAGAAGCCACTGCCATTCAGGAATGCCGTTGCCATGAAGGCATGTAGTTGCACTGCAACAATGTTTAGGTAGGCGGTACATGTCAAAGTAACATCCACATGAATGCCACAACCCAAGGTTTCCTAGCAGAACATTGCCCAGGGCATCACACTGCCTCCGCCAGCTTGCCTTCTTCCCATAGTGCATCCTGGTAGCATCACTTCCCCAGGTAAGCAACGCACAAGCACCCGACTGTCCACACAATATAAAAGAAAATGCGATTCATCAGACCAGGCCACCTTCTTCCATTGCTCCATGGTCCAGTTCTGATGCTCATGTGCCCATTGTAGGTGCTTTCGGCGGTGGACGGGTCAGCATGGGCACTCTGACTGTTCTGCAGCTATGTAGCCCCATACGCAGCAAGCTGTGATGCACTGTGTGTGTTGACACCTTTCCATCATAGCCAGCATTAACTTTTTCAGCTGTTTGTGATACAGTAGCTCTTCTGTGGGATCAAGCCAGACGGGCTAGCCTTCGCTCTCCACATGCATGTGCCCATTACCCTGTCACAAGTTCACCAGTTGTCTGTACTTGGACCACTGTTGGTAGGTACTAACCACTGCATACTGGGATCACCCCACAAGACCTGCCGATTTGGAGATGCTCTGACCCAGTCATCTAGCCATCACAATTTGGCCCTTGTCAAAGTCACTCAGATCTTTACGCTTGCTCCTTTTGCTTGCTTCCAACACATCACCTTTGAGAACTGACTGTTCACTCGCTGCCCACCCCTTGACAGGTGCCATTGTAACGAGATAATCAATGTTATTCACTTCACCTGTCAGTGGTTTTAATGTTATG
>CM074922.1:24630749-24645661 GCA_037576815.1 Pangasius larnaudii | reverse complement strand
GTCTGCCATCATGTTAGATAAAGTGGGATGGCTGTTGATCTAACTCACTGTTATGCTAATTAAAATATAATTAGATTTTGTTAGCCTTTGATAGCCTGTATTAGCCTTTAATTTCTAGCAATTTCATGTTTAATTTATCCCTAATTTACCCACGTAATCATTATTTTTGGTAAACATAGAATTTGTCTGTTAGTGTAGTGTAGTAATGTAATTATTCAAATAATGCCTTGAGTATTTTTCATAACTATAATTTTATTTTTGTTGTCCAGAATGATCTTGGCAATAAGAATGACAGTCATTGTTCATATTAGGGTCTATTTTATTGAAATTAAAATAGCAAAAGATGCAATTAAGCTAAAACATTTCTTGCATTTCTTGTTATAGTCTCGATTGGTTCTTTCTTAATACTTTCTTTCTTTAAACTCTTTAAACTCCCAGAAATTGCTGGTGGTCCAGAGTTACATTCCTTATTCTTGTAACTACTTTCCATTCCTATTAGTTTCACTGTAGATTTTCTCTAAGACAAATTGCTAATAATAAGCTGAGGGGTTATGGGGTTAATTCACTGTCAAAGTACATATGAAACCTACATTTATCTAAGAAATGGCTGTCCAACTTTGAGACACTCATTATATAGGCCATTTAAAAGGTTGCCCCAAAGGGACAACACAAGAAGAGTGTAAGGGAACTGTATCCACAAATGAATTCGACAGGACAGGGGTACCAGTAATAATTCGATCATTATAGTGAAGTTTTACTTCCTGGATGGAAAGCTGCTATAAAAAGCAACATTATGCAGCAGGTGGCGCTGTTTCATGTCACTAGAAACAACAGTAATCAGTTTAAATAACCAGGAACAAAGGGGTTCTAGATAAACTTACTTTAACACACAAGTGTTTGCTGGATCTGATCCTCAGTAATTTGAAGTGTCCTCTAGCACGTCTGATCCAGACCACCGGCTCATTGACTAAAATCTTTCACAGTTTTAGAGCAAAAATCTAAATATACAGTGCAGGTCTTAATTTCTTCAGTCCGGGAAACACTGGCTACTGTACAAATGCAGGTTAAAAATCAAAGCTACATTCATTTGACAGTTATAGTTACAGGTGAATTTTGTAGGTAAACAGTCACTGACTGTAATCACTATGCACAGTTTGTCAGTGCATCAGCTGAAAAGGACCATCAGGTTGGAAGGGACCTGGTTTTATTTGTATGGTGAATCATTTTCAGTTTTCTGTAAGGAGATGTTTGACAAAGATTTCTGACATAGGAAAGTCTTCAGGACAGAGGAGTTTGCGGTTTCTCTGTAACATGCCAAGTTGCGTTTTTTTTTTTTTCTCTCTCCTGAACCTCAAGAGAGAAAAAAGCAAGGCTGGTAAGGGAATGACTATTTACTATAACGCTACTATAACGTAAGCTGTAACAAGAACTAACTTGTTCTGCAACATTAAATGTATCTATAAATGATGAAGTATGACAGTATCCATTAATAAATAAAAATTTGTTAGCGTAGGCAAATTGCGATGTGCTGTTCTTGGTGGTAACACTAACTCTGCTGCATCACACCACCCTGTTGCTGTTGTTTATTCTTCCATACCTGGTACTTCCTTACGTATTTCATTTTGCAAAATAAAATAGTACAGCTACAAATAGCTGACAAAAATAACCAGGCCTTTGAGATCAGAGTTGTTACAATATATTTAATTTAATGCAATTCAACTATTAAAATATGGTGTAAAAAATCCAAAGACTTCTGTTGGGCAAATATAGTGGTTATAAATTTCTCACATGACTAGACACATATTAGTAACTCGGATGCAGTTATTAAAGCCGCATGCTCAAGTGTGTCGCTGTGAAATTCCGTGAAGCAGTTAATTTACCCATGTGTCCTGTTTACAAATGCACAAAGCTAGTAACATTTGAACGGTAAACGCTGATTTGTGGTTCAGGATGGCATAACGAATTTATGCCATGAGCTTCATACTTTAAGAACACTGTACACACAGCTCAGGATGAATTTTCATATAAATAAACAGTGTCTATATTTTTAGTTCTATATAGGGTAATCTTCTTGTCAAGAACTCCCTGACTCACATAGCAAAGACACAAAAGAAACAACATGCTTGTTTTTCATAGACCTAATAAATTACTTTAGGCACTTTAAAGTTGAGTCGTTTCAACTAAGAGGACAGGATGTTCTTCAAAGATTTCTCAAAGCAATTTATACAATATTAAGTTCATCAAAATCAATATAAAGAATCAATGTTCTTAAATCGTTTTGGTCCATTATAGTAAAAAACAGTAAGTTTAAAAGCATAAAATGTACAGTACACTACCAGTCAAAAGTTTAGACACACTCGATTTAATAGCACTTGACATCAAATTGTTTCCCCAAACAAATAGTTTTCATTTAGAAGCAGTGAGGAGCTTGGAGTATTCGGGAACCTCCTGGGTGAAGCTCCTTGTAAATCTGCTTGAGAAGATGCTGAGAGTTTGTAAAACTCCATCAGAAACACTGATAAGAATTTAAAATAAGACATAGTTTTAACACTTTTCTTGGTCCATATGTATTTTTGTATGAATTTAATAGTCCTAACCTTTTCATTGTTATTGTTTGAAAGCAGAAAATAGCAATGATTATGAAGGGGTATACAAACGTTTGACTGGCAGTGAATTAGATAATGCCAAAAAACAAGTACAATAACAACAACAATAACAACAGCAACGTAATGTTATTACATTATTAGCCAAACCACAACAGGCTGCAAAATGATTCATATTTTAAATCCATGACAGTATTTTAATCATTTAATTAATTTGAAATATAATTGCTAACAGCAGATATAATAAATTAAAATGTAACTCATGAATCATTTATTTAAAATAATTTATGGCTGTTTAAAATGTAAATACACTCTTTAAGTTTTGACTAAATACAACACCAGTAGACAGAAAGATATTTGTGCTTTGAAAGCACATGGGTCTGTCCTGAGAGTTCTACTGATACTTCATACATACACACTCGCATGCTCACCTTCACTCTCTATCACACACCTACACACTCCCACACACATTTCTTGCACACACACACACACACACACACACACACACACTTACATTCACACACTGACACTTGCAAACCCACTTGCTTACTCTCACGCACACACTCATATATTCCCTTGCACATCCACTCTTGCAAATACACTCACATATTTCATACAATCCCATGCACACACTGCCATGCGCATACACACTCTCATGCACACACTGTCTTTTTATAAATTCATGTCCAAACATAACGACAATTTACGTGTCCTGCTGTAGCATCATTTTCATGATGATGATTATGAAGATTTGTGGCACAAAGTGTTTCTACAGTATCATTAAGGTAGTATAACTCTCTGTACAAAAATAAGCTAGATTGTCATTTTTTTTAGCTTCTGACCCGATTTGGCTGTTAGTGCTGGTTACTAACCACATAGACAAAATGTATTCCATAAACTGTATGATGTTTGCGTGAAGCTAGCAACAGAACATAAATACAGATGACCTTGGCAAGCAGGCTGCATCAAAAAATTCCCATAGGGATATAAATTTGTTTGTATATGTATATATTATTAATGTACAAAAATATATACAGTAAAATAATTATTTTTCTAAATCTTTACATGACATAGGCATTGCATCACACATTGCATCTATCTGATGCAATTGTTGGTCAAGGTTGTGTGTGTGTGGTTTTTTTTTTGATATGAGTGAACAAAAAAGCCTGAGTAGTGTGAAGTAATGTTCACAGCAATGTAAAGCCATACAGGCCTGAACTGAGGATAAATTACAAAAAAAAAAAAAAAAAATGTAGAGTCAGTGACTGAGAATGAAGACTGTGATGATAAGACATGCCATTAGTGCAAAGAAAAGAAAATTAAACAGTTACATCATATAACATTAAATTAACTTAGAAAATAGGTTTCCTGGTCTGGGCCAACGAGTGAAAATGACTGACAGGAAGGATGGTGAGACAGGCAGGATGTTATTGTGTGGGCAGACAGGAGAAAGAAGAACAGCAGGTCATCATGCTGAATGACTACAGATTTATTACAGTTTTTTTTTCAGTCCAGGTTTTGGTGTTCTAGTAGCTTGAAGTCTAAATCTGTGTCACAAGAACCTGTTTAGTTCCTGGAGAGAAGCCTTAAAAGGCACCTGGTCTTTCAAATTTATGTTTTTTTCCTAGTGTTCAAGATCTTTCTGTTCAAAGATGACACGTGTAGCAAAATATACACTGACTGCACCGAAAATGGCAGAAGAAGCAATGTAGGCAGTTACGGATTGTGTGAACTGGACAATCATACCCATGAACAGAGAAGGGAAGACCTGAGAGAGCAAGAAAGTGCTATCAAGAATGGCAAAGTCCAAGCCCACGCCACGTTTTTCATAATCGTGTGATCTGTGATCTGCGTGCATACCATTCTGACTGTGCTGAGGGGGGTAATATTCCAGTTCCTGGTCCTGGTCATAGTGAACTTGGCCATTATGGTTCAGATCACTTCTGTCTTCATTTAGTGTGAGGCGCATTGTTTCAGGGGAGGTGTTCATCCCATTTGTGTGTGTCTTTTTGGTTTTGTTGGTTGGCATGTACACCTGTGGAAAATCAGAGTAACCAGTAAGATCTCAACAGTACCATCAGAACAATATGCATTTTCGAACATTTTCCTCAAATTTCTTTCAGCATTCAAGGTCTTTCTGGCCACTGACCCAGGTTGGGTGTCAGTGGACATTTGGTATCAGGGGCCGTATAAACATTTGTCACAACATCAATAGTGCCATTCATGCCAAACTGGATGGGACCATGGATTTGAGTTGCTTACACCAATTGCTGATGCCAGTGATCATCCTGGGCCCAATGGAGACACACTTCCTTATTCTTTTTTGACAAATTCGGCACCTAACATGACCTTCTACTGTCATAGCTAGTTTGATGTTGAATTAAAAGTGAATAAGTTTGGTAAAATGGTCATATCTGTGTGCTTCCATGAATCCCATCCTTTTCCGTTGACACCCCTTGATCAACAGTGTTTTGGTCTGCAGGATCACCCAAAGATTTTTGTATTTTCACACCATTCACAGTAAACCCTTATAATACTTTGAACAGTTTTGGATGGACGTGTCCAGAATCCACTACCTACAATGTTCTAAGGCACTAAAGTGACTTGTTTTACCCATTCCATTTAGCAAAGGGTATGACAGTTAACCCAAAAATCCAGTGTAAAATCCTACCTCCTTCTCTTGGTGATAGTGGCAGGTGAGTGTGTATGGCAGAGTCTGTAAGGTGGCAAAGGCAAAGCCAGTAAGGGCCGACATCCCCGTAACCAACAGCACACTCTTGGACAAGCAGATGACTAGTGCAGAGAGGGTAAAAGATACCATGCTGAACAGAAAGACCTTCTTGGAGCCAAACGTACACACCAGCCGGTTCATGATTAGTGAGAAGAAGGTTGAGGTAGCACACTGGAGGAACAGCCCCAGACTGCCCATACGGATGCCTAGAGAAACAGAAATTAAATCTTTATGCTAGAAGATCATAAACATGTCACAAACAATCACATTTCTAATTATATTGTTTGACAGGTAAAAGTATCCTAAAGCAGTGGCATCAAAGCAAAACTAGAGTCATTGCATAGACATATCACAGACTTAAATAACATTTAAACAAAAAAAATATCTATTGGGTAACTTATCAATAGCCATGTAATTTAGTGTAAGTTGTTTTCATAACTATTTGTTCATTTTCTGAGTTCAAATCAGAGAATCTGATAATTTGTTTCAATTGATACTTTGATTGGTGATTGGTAATTGGTTGGCTCGCTATATGGTTTGGTTTCCCACTGCAAATAATTCAACGAACCAAGAGCAAAAAAAAAACTTTGGTTCAGGAAAGTGTACAGCTGAAATCATACATAAAATAAAATTCTCATTAATTCATCAGAAATACGGAAAAAGGTAAGATGTAAGCAGAAAACACAAAAATTGCTTGAGCACAGCATTTCTAAATTCTGCAGATGTGAAAAAAGCACTATAGTCTCCAGGCTCCAAATGTACAGCTGGCTGTCTTTTTAACGATGATGAGGGTTCAGATAGCTTCGCCAAAACATTACAGACAAAGCGAACCTTAAAACCTCCATGGCACATGTTTGAAAAGGCATTGGAATCCCATTTTAAAATGACTGAGTTGTCTTCACACACCACGAATTCAGAGTTTAAACACAGTCCGGCAGGCCAACACTCTCGCAGAACAAGCATGTCTGAAGCTGTGCTATTTTTTAATCATCTACCCGTATGCCAGTTTAGGAGCCGTGCTTAGAAATAAACTAGTAAACTGGACATAGTTTGCTGTTTCTATTGATAGGCTACCCCAAGAGACTTCATTTATTTGTACTTGAGTGTGTACCAAGTCTGTCAATTTGCTTTGTTGAAAAATCAGCATTTGGGATGCTATGTATAGTAAGAAAGCTAGTGTTCAAGGTGTGTGAGCTGCTGGTTAGTTGATGTAAGGCAGTGAGTCGTAGCCATGCATCCATCTGGATGTTTGGATGACTCACACAGCACAGTCACTGACCGTGGGTGAAGGTTAACTCAAGTTCACTCAGAAGAGCCAGACACACTGGCCACGAGACAGGAAGAACACAGCACCAACTCCAGCAAAACAAACTCATTACCAGAGGAAAAATGATTACTTGAGGGGGTGACAAACACAAAGCAGACCACTTCTGACAGAAAACAGACAGTCGAGTGAGGCCAAGGGCTGTGAGTTCTCATCAGAAGAGGCAGGACATTTCTATTTAGTAGCACTGGCACACACATAGGATTTTAATCTTTTTCCAACCCTATCCATCCCTTACCTTTACCTTCCACTTCAGTGATTAGCAAGAATAGCCATTGTTTATTCATAATACAGTTAACAGTTACATATTTGTTTCCTTGCATTTTTCCCCTCACAAATAAGAGCTGCACCCACAGCAGGTTATTTATCTACTCTGTTGAGTGGGTTATTTAGAAATTGTTTATTTTGTTCCTTAAAATTTTAAAATACATACAAATTGATGTAAAGAAGCACTGTCTCACCTTCATCGTATTGCTGCCTGGACACTGTGCCTGGTGCAGCACTGGGGACTCCTTGGTAAAGTCCTTCACCGACAAAGTCCGTGTAGAAAAGCATGAAGCTCACAATGGCCATCCAACTGCTTAGCTGAGCGGCACAGAGACGTCTCATTACATACGGCACATGGCAGTAGCTTCTGAAGATCGCTGGTGTAACCGACCAGCAGCTCCTGAGCAAACATATTAGAGAACCTGCCCTTGGGAGGCAGATCTTAAACCGTCTCCGGGGCATATAGCACAAGGAGAGGCATCCAGCGTAGGTATCCGACTCCTCTTCCTCCTCTGATGCCTTCATGGTGACCAGCACGCAGAAGACAAAGATGAGAATAAGAAAAGTGAAGAGTCCCTTGGCTTGGCCACCCAGGTATTGGGCAAGTGGACCAGAGCTCCAGTCGAGCAAGGACAGGAGGTATCCCATGCACGAACCCAGACTCGCCATGAAGGAGAAGGTAGCAAAGGCACGGGCGCACTCCTCACGCCCACTGTACAGGTCTGACAGAAGAGCCTCCAGCGGCGTGAAGCACACCTGGCCACAGAAGTCCAGCAACACCACGCCTAAGATGAGCAGGCCCACCTGGAGGGGCTGGTTAGGATGGGCACTGCCACCCCAGCTGAGGCGGGCAGCCAGGACATCGGCGTGAGGGATGATGAGCATGGCTATGAGCACACCCAGAGACAGCAGCCAGATGAAGGGTCGCCGGCGTCCATAGCTACTGCTACAGCGGTCACTGGCTGAACCAATGAGAGGGATAAAGACGAGGCCCAGAACTGGACCGATACCTGCAGGGAAATTAACAATGACTCATTATATTCATTTTTTAAGCAGTTCACAGTGATGAGAATGTCCTTGTACACAATGTATCTAAAAGGAAATTAGGCCCAGAATATGATTTTAAAGAAATAGATAAAAATAGATTCTGATTCTGACAAATATAGATAAAGGCAAGGCCCAAGAGAGGATCAGTGCCTGCAGGGTGAATCATATCTAAAATGGGAAATGCAAACATGTACACACTGTGTTCCATAATGAAAATGTCAATTACTGACTCAGCATTTCATAGCATCAACCTTTATAAGCATCAGCAAAGTGTAATGACCGAATATCAGCTCTTCCCTCCCAAACCTCTCCTCTCTGCTTCCTTTCTAATTAAGGAAGATGACTAAGCTAGTTTTCTGGGCCTAAATTCTCATTTGATTCATGTCCAAATTCTCAGGGGCTATTTCTAGCTGCAGCAGCAGATGATGATTTGAGGAGATGTTCAGGAAGATATTAAGTTCACTGTGGAAATACTGTATGATCCCGAAGACTGCCAGCTCAGGGATGAGTCAAGGGTACTGATAGCAAAGTCATTATTATTTTAAAATCTAAAATGTAATTTGTTTCTGACATGGCTGGGTAAATGAAATCCAGGTCACTGAAATGTGTGGACAGTTGATTTATTTTGTCTGATAAAAGTAATTTTGGCCCAAACATAAAGAGCATTTGTTTAAGAAAAAAAAAAAAAACTGGAACAGTTCCTGTACGTTTTGTAATGTTCAAGGATATAAAAGGTTTGGAATAACACACCACAAACAATGCAATAATGCATGTCTGATTTTAAGGTGTTGAAGCAGAACAAAGCATTTTATTCCTGCAGTGGGGTATCACTATGGAACCGGTGGAAATGGATATCCGAGGGAACGTGCTGGCCTTAAAGAAATTTATCAAAGGATATCCTTCAGTGAGCGCTGTAAGACTGCATGTATCGGGGCTTCTGTTTCAAAATAGTTCTGAGAGTTTAAAGGGCTATGAGAATTTACGTCTCATTCATCGTACAATGTTTAGCCATCTTCTCAAAGATAAATGTGTATTACACCATGTGTAATGCTCTTGATTGAACAACACTGGTTGGTCAGAAAGTGTTGATTAATTTTCAATAAGAGCAGCTCTGACAGTAAGTCAGACTGAAATTCAGATTACTGGTTTGTATTAATGCATTATCGGATTTGTATGGCAGAAGCTCCATGTAAAAACATGCATAATTGTTGACTTGCTGAGATTTTCTGTAAGGAGTCATTTTATTTAGCATTTATGGAAGGAGTCTCCAGTGTCTGCGCTTTGGAACAGTCAGTGGTACAGCTGTTTCTTTAAGGTTTCCAGCAAGTCTTAAGGACAAAGAAGTTTCAACAAACTGCTGACAAACTGCTTTGTTTGTCTTATTAACAAACAAAGACAAACATCAGAGAAATGATGATGGTGATGGAATGACTGTTTATAGCTGCTATAAACAAAGTGTTAACAGGAAGTAACTTGTTACAGAGGTTTTCCACAACATTAAACTTAACTATAAAGGGATAAAACATAGGGGTCATTCTTTAATTAATGACAAATTATCATTCTTGGCAAAATGTTGTAGTATAAGAGGAAATAAAATATGATGCTATTGGAAAGTAATTAATTTCAGGATGGTAACAATAATGCCAATTCACGTCAGGGTACATTGCACCACCTGATTGTTGGTTATTTTCCTATAAAAGCACACACCCTGATGTTTTATTCCTTACTTTCTGCACAATCATGTAAACACAGACAAGGGTCCTGAATTAAGTCCCCATTAATTCCCAATTAATTTGCCATTTTCCACCTACTAGTTAGTTCTTACCTGTTGCACAACAGCTTCAAATCTAGTAAAAATACATGCTTCCACTAAGACATCGGAAGCCAGACACCATATATATTTAAATTAATGCTCATGCAACATCATGAGGCAGCTGACTGTTAGGAAGAATGTACTAACTGGCCTCTTCAGTATGCACGAGTCACCGATGCTAATGATTAGCTAGTAGCGCTCTGAGCAGCAGGGGGAAAAAAGGAAGGACAGTTATGCTGTTGTAGTTGCAAAAAATTTTTTACCTACCCACACAGTTTCATATCAAATTATGTCCACAAAATCAATCAGTGGATTCATTCGTTAGTTACTTAAAAAGTGCTGCTTTCTTATTTTCTTATCATTGTGCTGTACAAATGCCCGTCTTTGCAAGAGAGGGTTTTGGAGAAAGGTTTGAAGGGAGGGAATAGATTCCTATGCTCCCCAAGTTTGGCAGAAGTTAGCTAGAAGTTAGCAAGCTAGAGCTTATTGCAGCTTTAATTTACTGCCAAAGTTGGCAAAAGTCATTTGAGGTAGTTGAGTTTGAAAGCATAACCTTCTCAAAACGAACACTTACATGTAGTGCAGCTGGCATTTAAATCTCAGTGAATCTCAATGGGGTGCTCACATATTTCTCACAAAAGTGTTGTTTGGACCCTTCTCATGAAAAGGGTCCAAATGACACACAAGTATAAACTCACACATACACACACACACACACACACACACACACACACACACACACACACAATATCAAACAATACTGCAGTGTTTCAGACACACAAATGCTCAGTAGCATTAGTAAGATGCTCACACAAAACCCCAGAGGGGGGCAGGAGCCATTATTTTTGAGCAGAAAGACACCAGCTGTGAGACACTGACACACCATTGTAGGAGACTAGAACATAAATCATAATGAGCAATGACAAAAATGATGAGCAAATAAATTGGAGCTTGATGAGGAAATATTTTACATTTTGTGACCTTTATATAGAGTGTTTATTCTGTTCCACTACAGACACTGTGTTTATTCTGGAGTGTTTTGCATTCTTTTGCCATTGTGAGTTTAGAAAATACACAGCGCTTGCCAGGATGGATGGGATTGCACACAAAGGCACTTTCTCTCTTCCTCTGCAGCTGTTGACTGGGGCGAAAGTGGTGCACAGTGTATATTTTCTCACTGTATATCGCTTCTCCAATCTTCTCCAAGCGGCCTGTGTGGCTTCAAGGTCAGGCGCACACTGATAACTGATTGTTTGTTTTCCTAATTACCAAAAACAAAACTTCTCCATGTGGGTAGAACAAGGCATCACATATCTTAAACACTTGTTTCTGAACAACACTTTTTCTTACATCTCAACCAGAATCATGGCACTGGGAATAACCGGTTTCTTGAATACCTATAACTCAGATCCATCATATGCTCAAAAATCTCTCAGAAGTGACAACATCTACGGTTTAGCTGTAGAATTTCTAACTCCTTGATACAGCAATAAGGAAGACAGCTGAAAACGAAATTTTTGCTAAAGCTAAAAAGGATGCTTGACATGAAAGACACTCTTGCTTTCACTTTAGATGAAATGCGATCTTTTGATTCTTGAGCCTTGGTCTTGTGAACCAACAGAAAATGAGAAGGCGGGACTGTGGTCTCTTTGGCTGAGGAGCTGCTTAATATCAAGTAGTGTACACACCAGGCGGGTTTTTTATTTGCCTTGTTATCCACAGACACACTTTTTTTACACAAGATTTTTCTTGTGCATTTCATTTTTTCCCCCCTCTCTGCTTGCTAGGAATTTCTTGTTAGCAGTGTTGGAAAATACATTTGACCTTCCCATATCAGGATCAGATTTTATAAAAATTTCCTTGTCAAATAAACTCCTGTCTAAAATGTGTAGAATATACAAATATGATCTTATGAACTATCATACTATCAAAAATTAGGGAAAACATGAAGTCTGTGGTATCTGTGGTGATGCCTCCACGACCAATAATTCTAGTTCTTCTTGATAGGAAGGAAACTAGTGAAGAAAAATTATTTCAGACATTTCCCCTTGCTGTGAGCCTGGCCGTGTTTTGATCAATTTGAAAATCTAATGAGTTAATCTGCTGATTACAATGGTAACTACATATAAATGCTACAAACATTCAGCCACTTGTTCTTAAGACAACACGCTACCGGGAATCTCGGACAGACATACAGACAGCTCCCAATGCTGGCTCTTTAAGAACACTTTCTTCAGGACCAATACAATCAGTCCACATCTTATACAACACACAGAATATACTATACAGAGCAAAATGTTTAAAATGAGTTTCGAATTCTGCACACACAGTACGCCAGACAACTTGATACATGGCATACGTTAGTGAACGCACGTTAATATTTTATGGCAACAAGTCCCTATTCAATTATCCCACCTGCTTGGAGATACAAGCAGGTGGGATAATTAATTCAGAAATTAATAGAACCATCACCAAGAAATCCTGAGGAATTGGAAATCAAATAACATCATCAATCTCACTCAAAGGAAAAAATAATAATTGACTACATATCAATGGAAAAACAGAAACTGCATAAAAAACTGTTGAATTTTATTCTGTCTGAGCAACACTCATCACTTCAGTTCATATCTGTGACCCCATAACCTTTACTTCTATAACTAGAACAACCAATCACAGCAAGACTGGACCGCTAAAGCCATACCACATAGCCAAGTACATTTAACCTGCTTTCTTTACCATCTGCCTTGCTGTTTTTTTCCCCATCTCTGTGACTACATGACACCCCTGCAGTGACAGCTAGTGAATGTATTAGTGTTATGTCACAGGAGACAGCTTACTGCTTGTGGTGATTCATGACTGGAATCCAAAAATGGGAGGTCACACTAAAATATTGGCAAAATATTCTGCATGATTAAAATGTTCTACTAGTTTCCATCCAGCACTAGCCATTTTGGTGAAGCAAATACTTGGAGAAATGTGGAAGAAATCTTACCTAGCACCATGGTCATGTACTTCTCCTCTATGCCAGCCTCCAGCAGCAGTGGTGGCACATAGGTGATGCCAGCTGCCACACAGATCTCCAGGCCACATGACAGAAGGTTGAGCAGCACTAGATGACACTGGGACCTCCATCCAGGCATACTTCCCAGAAGCAGGGGTCGCTGAGGGGGAAGAGGAATCTACTCTAATTTGTAGGTATTAGGTGTAGGGTGACGGAGAGCTTTGGTAAGTGCTCTCAATTGGCTCAGATCTTCCGGGGCATCCATTGGGTCATCAGCATTCTGAATCTGATGGACAAGAGAGTGCACCAATATTTAGATAGGAAATGATTACAAAGTAAGTGTAAGAGCTTATTTAACAAAACATCACCATTAAGGGCCAGAATATGGAAATTTAAGTCATTTAAAAAGGCAAATAGCTGTGTGCATTGTTCATGCAGTGTTCATGCTTCATGGTATTTCTGGTAAAGCTCAAACTACAATCCTTGGCATATTTTACATATTTCTCACTACATATAACTCACTGACATATTTTTTGCTGTAAACATATGACATTGACTGACAGTTCTTGTGCAGGAAGATTAAAGCATGTAAGCATCATGGTGGGAATGTTTTGCATAGCACAACTTGTCTCGACTTGGTTACTGTGAGAATATTGTTATCAGATCAGCGTCAGTGTCACCAGTCAGTCAGAGCTCTGATATCAGTATCTCAAAATTAAAAATGACATCATGCATTCCTACATGTAGATATTACTGCTGGATTTAAGTTTAGCTGTCGATTCAGAATTCAAACTATATACATACAACTTTAAATCTGCCTCAAACAATTTCCCTCGACTGAAGGAGCATGTTGGGATGATTCATTTGCGTGTTATTATCTTTGTTTACCTTTTTTTTTTTTTTTTGCCATTTGTGATGTGCAAGAATGGGAGAGTGTGAGAGAGAGAATAAGCAAAAGAGAGAGTGCATTCCTCAGTGGCTTTCTGGCTTTCTTCCCCCAATGCCTCACCCACAGGCCAGGGCCAGGTCATCCACTCCAAGGACCCCTCACCCCAACCCTCTTAGCTCCATCATGAGCTCATTCCCTTGGGCCTGATTAGAGAAGGCCATGTCAAGAGCCTCCTCACTACTGCCTCTAATTAGCATCCATTTTCCTTAGCACTTCCTGTAGGTTCGCCAAGTCTTGAGTGGCTGCTGTGCACAAAGCAATATTATTGTGTACAGACTGGTTACTGGGTTTTTTTTTGTACACTTTTCTGTGACGGAATGATACACAACATGTTTTGTCTGAGCTCATAGAAACACATACCAAACATACCAAACTGATTTGGATTGCTGACGTAAACATAAGAATCATTTTTTCCTTTATCTTATTTTAAACGCACCCTGTTACACAAGATTCATGTACCATGGTTATATTTCTGTGTAAATTTCTTCACAAAGCAGCTTTACAGACATTTGGATTTGGATTCAGATTTGGCTCCCTAATGAACAAGCCAGTGCGGCAGTGGCAAGGAAAAACTCCCTGAGAGGAAGAATGAGCACATGAGGATAAAACATTGAGAGGAACCAGATTCAAAAGGGAACTTGTCTATG
Organism: Pangasius larnaudii; assembly: GCA_037576815.1. Classification (NCBI taxonomy): domain Eukaryota; kingdom Metazoa; phylum Chordata; class Actinopteri; order Siluriformes; family Pangasiidae; genus Pangasius; species Pangasius larnaudii. The sequence continues at coordinate 24,631,279 of CM074922.1, read as the reverse complement.
TTCCTTTTCTATAATCGTGTACTATAAAGTCAGTATAAAAACAGTACACTGAAAGGATGTATGAGCAAATTGTTAATAAGAGTCCTGGGATTAGCCCAGGACTGTCTTTATGATTACAGCAGCAGTTCTTAGGTATAAATTTACAGTATCCAGGTGAGATTATCCACTGAAGCCAGAGAGAGACTCCAGTGTATGCCTTTGACTGTTTTCCATTTCTGTGCTCTGTCTCATTCACTGCACATTGTATTGGCAGTATTTTACAGTCAGTGTCTGCTCCTGAAGATGAATGTCAATAATGTTCATCAGATATGCAAGAACACTTGCAAAGCCCTTTCTAGCAAAGCAAACTGTATGCTTCATCATACATACATAACTAATTAAGGTAAGAAAATACCAATTTTATATATATTTATCTAAGAAATACCTTAGATAAATATAGGAACCATAGTCAGAGAAACCTGAATGTTCAGAGGAGGGAGAGGGAGTATATTGGTAGGAGAATGTTGGACATGGAGCTGCCAGGCAGGAGG
>CM074922.1:24613965-24630649 GCA_037576815.1 Pangasius larnaudii | reverse complement strand
AGAGGGAGTATATTGGTAGGAGAATGTTGGACATGGAGCTGCCAGGCAGGAGGCGAAGAGGAAGGCCAAAGAGGAGGAATATGGAGGTGATAAATGAGGATGTGAAGCTAGTGGGTGCAAGTGTTGAGGATACAGAAGATAGGGATAGGTGGAGAGTGATGATTCCCTGTGGCGACCCCTGAAGGGAAAAGCCGAAAGAAGAAGTCAGAGAAACCTGAATAACAAATTGTTGTCTCGCAGTACAACACTGCCGGAAATGAGAGAGCCGCATTATTTCAAAAAGAAACTGCGTCAGTATCTTGTATATGTGTATATTCTTTAATGACTACACAGGTGAGTATTGGGATATGTCCTTTCTGTCCCCTTTTCCTTCTATTGTTTGTTGGTTAGGGAGGTAATTAATCTAATGTTGTTTCTCTTTCTTTTTGCATAGGTTGTTTACTCATCCTCAGAGTTAGTTGTGGGTTTGTTTATTGTTTTGTCTTGGTTAACTCCTAAAGCCAACCTCCCTTACTTAATTAAAAAAAAAAAAAAAGGCACACACAGTCTTGCTTTGCTTATGTAACAGCTTCAGCTAGACCAAGTCATCACACAACCGCTTTCAAAAAACATTAAAAGTGAATACATAGGTGCATTTTTCATAATGTACTTGTTTTCACCAAATAGTCATCTTAAATTACCGACACACCTGAGCCAGGTGTTTAGGGTCCCTTCGCTTCCAATTACCAAAACCGTCTAATTATGTACTATGTATGAGAGACCATGTGAGTTGTATTTGCAGTGTTAAGAATGAAGAAAGAGTATACAAAAAACACACAGAGATCTTCCTGTACCACTTTCTGATTAGTAGCACTTCACATTAGTGCTGGATATAAATCTTTTTAGCAAGTGTGCCCAAAAAGTGGACATGTTGCGTGTGATTTACAAAGAGTAAACTATGTCATGTGCATAGTAGGAGATTTTTGCATGCAGCATTTGGGTTTAATGCCATGATGAACTCAGATATCTATGAAAACAGCAGATAAGTCAAACTGAAACGAAAACTAGTAGTGGTGTGGCAGTGAGGAAATATACTGTACAATTGTACTGAGGAGTGGGACATGCTCATCCATTTTAGCTGAATGCCAGATCATTGCATAAGTGGTGATGAAATGAAGTGGTTATTTAGTCATGATACCATCAACCATCAACCAATTCTGCAATATTAATTGCTATAAAATACCTTTATGAGTGTTCCACTGAAAATGATTAAAATAAGATGCTAATAATATGAGAAAACATTTTATCTTATAAAACTAGATCTACTCTTATTTTTCCTCCTCTTGTAGTAAACCTCATCAGCTGTCACCGTGATATCACTGTAGCTAGCTCGCTAGCAGCTTTCAAACAAGTGTGAACTTGTAGCAAAAATCCAAGATGAAAGCCAACTTAGCTGCAGTAACATTAAGTCATTTTAAGAAACTTTTGCTCACTCTGAGACACCAAGGCATCATTTAGATGAACATTACCATTATTAAAACCTAGGGAAACATGGGTATCAATTTGAGTTCATCTTGCAGAAATGAATTTGCACAAATTTAATACATGCCTTGTGGATGCAACACGCATAACCAGGCAATACGTGCAATAACAACAAAAAAGGGCAAATTCATATTATGAAAACAGAAGAATAAGTGAGAGTGGAAAAACAGAGAACACTGAACACAAGGAAAAAAGGCTTAGTACCACAAATATACATACAATGAGACCTGAGATATAAACAGGCAAATTAATCAGAGGCTGAAACTGAAACCATATGAACACAGTGGGGAAATATATGAACCAATGACAAAATAGGGGTGGCGACAGGACCAGGAAGCGAAAACAAAGACATGTCACAATAACAGCATGCATGCTGTGAAGGGAACACCACTGTGGTCTGTGGGAATTTGTGACAATATGAAAAACTTGTTCCTCCATAGAAAATCACCTTGTACATATTTTGTGGATGCTATCAAGCCTGCACATGCTTTTATACATGTAAACCTTTGTTAAATCAAAGAGCCAAAGAGGTTTTGAGTTCAGCACTCGAGCACATAACTCAGTGGTTAAGGCTGGGCTACTGACTGGAAAGTTGAGAGATTAACGTCAGATGACCATCAAGATGCCACTGTTGGGCTTTTGAACACAGTCTTTAATTTTTTAATTTTCTCAGATCAGTTTGTAGGTCGATTTGGATAAAAGCATCTGCCAAGTGAATAAATGAAAGTGTAATCCCATAAACACATATTACTATACAAAACTGATATAACAAAACTACACTATCCTGAAACTACAGCATGGTGTCCTTGTCCAAACGCCCGCAAACACCCCAACTCTAATGAGCTGCTGAGGGAAACGTAACACCACCAAACACTTCTTCCAACAAGCCTCCAGGGCATGACATGTCAGTGTGCAAAGGGCATCTTCCCTTCTGATGTCAAGACATGTCTACATTCAGCTCAATGCTCGCTCAACATTTACTCACTTTCTGCATTCTAATTGCCTTAGAGGGAAGAAAGAAATCACTCAAACCTCAAATGACCTTTTATAAAAATCGCATAGTCAAACTACATGAAACTAAAATTTTAAGAAATTCTTGATTAAATTCAGATCCATATATGCAAAAACACCAACTGACCAGGTCCTCTCCAGTCTCTGTCTCTTCAGTCTGCACAAGTGCTGAAAGCGCTCCCCAGGTTCAGTGAGGGCACTGTGGTCTGCCGGTACGCTCTGTGTCTCCACCACACCATCTGAGCTTGAAGGATGTGAGAGAACACTCTGAACAGCCATCGCATTCCAGGAGAAAAGCAAAAACAACCAGGTGCTATATTCATATTTGGTGTGAAATTCCTCCAGTAATGTGGCCCCATCTGCTCTAATAAGCAGACAGAACGTGAGCAATCTTCGTTAAGATTTTGTTTTTTTTCAGAGACCTGACTCATTTTTATGGCCCTGGAAAGGAGCAATATCAATGGATTATTTGGTGTGTCTGAGATGTTAACTGCTAAGAACAAATCAGAATTCAACCAATCATTAAAAAACAAGAATACTTTGAGATAATAAAAGCTGTAAGAGTTTACAGTATTAATGTTCTCACCCACCAAGCCAAAATAAAACTAAATGCTCTCCAGAGCTCTTCAGAACTGGTGGGGAGCTTACCTCAACGAGACAACACTTCTGTTTAACGCAGTCCGATCTGTGGACGCAACATTGCTGCCCCAATGCCTAGACTCCTAAACCCCCCACTCATAATGGCTTTCCTGTGACCACTCTTTTTCTCACCACATGCTGTGTTCCAAGGTCATTCCCCCTCTGACCTGCATTCTGAGAGGACGCTTACAAAAGATCAGTCAGTGAGTCGTTTCATGTTACCTCATCTGCCTTTGATGGTAATGCTTTTACAAAATCTACATGACCTGTGTGCATATGCATCACCTTATGGCATATCTATAATGAATGAATCCGGGCTAATAAATCCCAAACTGCAGCAGGCATCATGGTGACATTTGGCACCATGCCGAAAAACAACACCAGTGGTAAGACACCTACATCAACTCATCATCTAATTATCAAGCCCTGCATGACTTGAATCAAAAGCAAACACTCCAAGGAGTGGAATTGTATACTGACTTCTGAGACTCCAGAAAGTTTCTTGATTGCCTCTCAGTCTTATAGGAATAAAATCCTTTCAGTTAGATATAACAGCCAAGATATCAGCCAAAGTGTTGGGTTTAAGAATGTTAGATGATGCTTGTGCTGTCTTTAAATCGGGATATTATTTAAATATAATATTATAAAAATATTATATTTAAATATAATATTTTTATAATAATATTTTTGTGTGTATATTTCATACTACTCGTAGCCCAAAGCACTAGATGTGGACGGCTTTCTTCTGCAATCTGTGGATACATACCTTCTTTTTGATCTTGCCACAAGAATGGTTGGTGTGGATTTTGAGGCATCTGAGCCTGGGGAAGGGGAGGGGGTAGGGTTCTCCTACTTCTTTTGACACCATTGCTCTTCTCCCCCAGTGCTACATTTCTAGATCCTATTCAACACCCCATCTCACCCCACCCCACCCCACCCCACCCCATCACCACCACCCCCATGGCTCTGAAGAGCATTATCACCAAACAAAACAGGCTTTGTGTACATTGAGTCTGCGTTAGTAATCTGATCTACTAAAGAATCAAGTCTTTTCATTTAAGGTATTATTAACATCGGGGGCGTGTAGAAACAACATTAAAAACGGCTGGGGAATCTCTACTGAAGAAGTAAGAGACAGGATAGCTCCGCCATGACATCAGAACCACAAGCAGCAGTTAAGACATACGTTTAAAAAACCTCAAAAACCTCCTTGTGGTGCTGTAGCTCAAAAGGAATGGATGAGACAACCAAACTCTTTCTTATGCTAACATTTAGGCTCTGTTAGTTCTGATTCCAGCTCTCTTGAATGCCACAAGAATGTCTGGCTTTGGTCGTTTCAGTGTGGAAACGACTATAGGAACAACATTAGACACTGTTTATTCACGTGGCTGTCTAAGATGAAAATAACGGATCTGCATTTTAAACTTGCTCGAACTTCCCTAGAATGAAAAAACACCTTGGTATGGAAATGCTACTGCAAAAAATTATGTAAGATACTCCAAGCTGATAGAGACCAGCTAGGCCCTCGACAAACCTCCTAGATAACTCAGAGGCACTAGACAATGCAGAAGTTCCTGATTAATAATGTAGGAAAGGTCTCAAGTATGGGTACCTTTCTAAACAAGGTCACATGGCTTTAGCATGCCCTGCTGCTCTTAATCTTTTCCTAATATCTCTAGCATCGCCTCTGACCTCAATTTTTGCTGCCAGTCACGTTACAAACCTTATGTCCAAGAAAGGTAGCACTGTGCTCTTTAATACTTTGCGTTTTGATACTTACCTTATGGTTTCACACTGTGGTATGAAGAATATACACTCTCAGAAATAAAGGTACCAAACTGTACTTTTCCTTGTTGGTGGGGTGGTACCATAACGGGTACATCTTTTGTATCTTTAGTATGAATTTTAATACCTTAAAAAATGGACCTTAAGGACCACTGATGATTACAGGACCCAGGTAACAGAACTTACTACAGGAGTACACATTAAAGAGTACTTGGATGATGTAAACTATATATGCTTTTTTGCTACAAACAGGCTATTTATGGCTCAAATTTGTTTGTAAAAGCATTAACAAAGACATAGGACTAAATCACTGATATCTCCAGCACCAAACAACTGCTTTGTAGTAATTAGGAAATAACTGAATTTAGATTACATTTCTGCACTGAAGTAAGCTTTATTTACATGTTGGCAAGCTGGAGAGTGGTATTTGGGTTAGACTGCCCTGATAACCTGTAGCTGTTTTTTAATAACCCCCAAATCATCTGGCACAACTCATGACTCACTTGCTGCAATAACATTAAGTAGATGCTCATGGAGCTGATGGTCAGCTAAGGCTGGGAAATATGAAGATATAACATCGATGTTATGATATATATATATATATATATATATATATATATATATATATATATATATATATAAGTATTAAGAGTATGATAACAACTCTTTGCTCATAAAACAGAGTATGAATAGCTAAAATGGCTTGGTTTGATAGTTTGACAAGTTATGTAACGATACAATTTTCTAAGATGTCACAGACATCTTCTAGCACAGACATGTGCTAAAACAATAACTGAGCTGATTTGGTGTTAACATTTTGTATATCCTAAACCTTTAAAATTGTTCAGTGTTACCCCTATTCAGTTTTCAGTAATTTGTTTTTTGTAGACATTAAAACTCCCTTTTTTAATAGCTGGAAGTTTGTTAGCAAACCTAAATATCGTGATGCATGTTGTATATCATAGAAATGCAAAGCATCTTGGTATCATAATTTTGTCATATTGCCCAACCCTATGGCCAATCGCCACTACAGCGTAGATAAGTAAATTGTCAATCAATGAACAAGCCTGATTCAGTTTAATTCACCAGGGAAACTACATTAAATATCAGGTTGCCTGTATTAACTATATGTTATATTTTAAATAAATTCTGCAGTCAAATAACAGGAATACCCTGGTGAGGGACTAAATGGGGGTTTAAGGTCTGGACTCCAATCACTCTAGCCCACTTTCATGCCTACCCCCTAGCCTGACTCGACCTCATCTTTCTGCTATCAGATTCAGGTGCAGTAACCTGATCCTCCAGGCCAGACTGCACTGGGGCTTTGGTGATGTCCCAGGAGATGAACACTTGATTCTACTACTGTCATGTGATACAGAAAGACACTTACTAGGTCAAAAGAGAGGGAGAAAGAAATGGTCAACAGTGTCTGGGGGGGAGGGAGCGAGATGACCAGCATTCCCCACTTAGCATAGTGAACAACATTAATTTTCTGGTTGCTGAAAAAAAGACTTTAATCACCCCCCCCCCCCCCCTTTTTTTTTTTGGGAAACAGGGCTATTATTTCCTCCAATTCATTTTGTAATAGGGTTAGGGTTAGGGATAGGGATATTCATTTACAAATATAGTTTGAATAATTAACCATCTTAAAAGCACATTTAGTATCTGCTTTATATCTGAATGATCCCTCTAACACCAGGCTACAGCTGGCACAGCTCAGACGTTAATGTTTAACTCGGATGACCGCTGAAAGTGGAGCTGCACTCTCTCATACAGTATCTCGGCAACTGCCACTGGACATTATCATTCATGAAACAGATCTACGCTGTTCAAAGCACTCTAATTAAAACTTTATCAGGAAGTAACAATGAAAACCCACTAACACACACACACACACACACACAAAATAAATAAATAAGTAATAAATCTTACCGGTTTAACTTTAAAAAACCATCAGTAACTAAATCCTCAAAAACATTCTTCTCACTTGCCCACTTCCTCTGAATGTTGCAACCTGCTCACAAGCTCAGTGCATCCTTAACATTTATCCCTCCCTTACCCACCTCCCGTTTAAACTCTCTCTCATCTTCCCTCCTTCTTTCTCCTCCCAGATCCTTCTCTCCCTCCATTTCTCAATCTCCACTGATCTAAGGGACGGAAACTCCCTCTTAACCCCCACACTAAATGGAACAAGATCTGGAAGCCTCACGCTTTGTCCAACAGCACAAATTCAGATGAAATTCCACAGAAGCCTTCAGCCACTCCGCTGTTTCCCAAAACTGTAGTAATGCTCCATATACACTCATCCTATGACATTTTTGTCAGAACAGCCCTGACTCACCCAAAGGAGTGAACAATACGACCATATGTTAGCGATATTTTGACATGATTACATCATCAAACACTTTTCTGAGCAGGGGTCGTGAACTGGCGCACAGCAGACTCAGCAAAGCATTTCAGCAAACCAGCAAACCAAATCCTGCAGCAGAGATGATGAACATGTTGAAAAAAGCTGGCTGCAGTTCAACAACTCCCATTTTCTAAAATTGAACTGAGCGTCTGCAGACCCAGTGTTATGGCCAATCACGTGCATGTAAATTATTTAGCTTATAGGACTACAGACTAGCTAAAGGGCTAGAGATTCTCTGGTCTGCAATCTGATTTGTAAACTAGCTTGTTGTAAAAAAAAAAAAAAAGAAAAAAAAAAAGAAAGAAAAAAAAAGTCGACAACAAAAACAGAATGTAAAAAAAAAAGCACTACTATGATTGTCTTAACTAGCCATAAACTAATTATTAATGTCTAATGGCATTAAAAGGAAACACTGTCACTCTGTGTCACTTGGTCATGTTAGCTGCTTATCTGTATCTTTATAAGCAAGGAACTTTATGTAACTAGACTGTCGCAATTTTAGTCAAATATCCCCGATTAATGTCATGTATCAGTGGTTTTAGAACTGTTTTGTTACTCCTTGTAAGTAACTGATTAGACATTACAAACTATTTTCGAACTTAAAAACTAGTTCTTGATAAAAGAGTTTAATATTTTTTTTTTATATAAATACTGGACAAAAATCTCTGAACCTATAGTCGCCCTTGTTGGCATTTTCTTCGGAAAACCTCAGCCAAATAATATATTGTTACATAGATCATGTATAGGGAAGATTAAAGTACTGTGATATGATATTCTTAGCACCTTATATCACAGCACTGTTGAATTCCCGAATCTTACTGGTCAGGAGGTGATTAATTTTCTATAACAGCAGCTCTGACAGTAGTTCCTCTGTACTTTAAATCATGGGATTATATTAATGCGCTCATTCTAATACATTATCGATTCTACACTAACAGCCCTCTCACAGGGATATGAAAGTATGGTGGATGCTTCACATAATCTAAGGCTAAAAACACCCGAATGAAAATGTGTTATTTTGTAAGAAAGAATTGTTGATATGGTGAAGTTTTCTGTAAGGAGCTGTTTATTTACAATTTATGTAAGGAGTCTCCAGTGTCAGTGCTTTGTAACACTGAGTAAGTTCCAGTACTGGAAAGTCTTCAGGACAGAGGAGTTTACACTTTCTGTTTCTCTGTAACATGACAGGCTGCATCTTATTAACTCCAAAAGACAGAAAAAAAGAGATAGTGGTGAGGCCAAAATCCGTATATCTGCACAACATCTCACTGACAGCGTCACTGTCTCAGATCCATGCTCAAACACACCCACACACACACACACACACACACACACACATACAAACTCACAGTCCCAGCTTACAGTTCAAACCCCCTCCCCAGCCTTACCTCTAATTTGATAAGAGAACCCATGCTGAGCAGGACAGCACAGAAGCACTTATTAGAGCATGGTTCATTTTTAAAGAATCCCTCATTTGTGGAGCTCATGACCAGAACAGCATGGACATGGCCGCTGGCTATGCTAAACTTTCCCTCTGTACTCAGCTCAGGTGAATAACCAACACCTGGTTTTACAAACAAGGCTTGCTCAGTCAAGGGGTTAATTAGCTTTTTTCCTCCTGAAAGAAGACAAAGGTTCATTATCTAGTCATTTTACAATTTAATGCTTCGAAAACTATATTGCTTTCCAAGGTGAAAAACACCATCTGCATTATTATTTTGCTTTTGGCATTTATTACCAGACAACAAACCTGAATTCAAGCAAAGAATGATACAGATTAAGCATATGTTTTATTTTGAAAGAACATCTGTCTCTTTATCTCTTAAGAGCAAAGAAAAAATATATATATATAAAACTCTGACTTTGGCTCATTATTGCAAAACAGCCCAAAGGGAATCTCACATACACCCACAGTGGCATATCACACTTGCTGATGAAACCTGTATCGGGAATCCCATTATTCATCACCTTTCCCTTGGGTTGTGGCCCTTTAAGGAAAAGTATACTTCACTGTTAAAATATAAAAGTGTATTTGTTTAGGGAGAGTTTAGTGTCTTAGCATGATTGGGCCATTTAATCACCAGTGTTTTTGTCCAGAAAGCTAAGTTCAGCATGACTGGTGAAGTGTGACTGCTGCTCGGTAGTTAAGATGTTGGACTACTGATCAAAATGTTGTGAGTTCAAATCACAGCACCGCCAAAGTACCACTGCTGGACAAGGCTGAGCAAGGCCCTTAACCCTCAACCTCTCAGTTGTATAAATGAGATAAATGTAAGTCCCTTTGGATAAGGGCGTCTGCCAAATACCGTAAATGAACCCACGTTCAGTGATGCATGCTGAGTAATGTAATTGGTAGAAACTTAGCATGTTTCTACTTTTGTGATGCCGGTCAAATCATTGTTATGGCTCTTGATTTACACAACCAGACATTCAAAGGACTGGAACACTGTAATTAGTTCACCATTGTGGTGTGAGTACTTGCACTGACAGCACTGCCAAAAACACACGGCTTGCGGCTAAAGAGTATGGCTAGAAATCTTCTTATATGAGACTGGCACCAGGTTTTCAAGTATTCATTCAAAATGAAATGCCACACATTCAAAAAGCATTGCTCTTCACCGCATGAGTGTTGGTACAACAGGAATAATTTTTAAAAAATGGATGAGCCCATTGCCTATCATTTTACAAAAAAAAGTGACGTATGGAATGGCCAAATTTATCCATGATTCAGAAGGAATTCTTCCATGTGAGAAACAAACCTGTGATTATAAGCCCCGGCCCCAAATAAGCCCAGAAAATGCACTTATTGTGTTGGTTCTCTTTTCAACTGATTAGCTTTAAAGATAAACACTCTTCTGCTAGCAAGATGTTGGTCTAGGAATCAGCACTAGTCCTGACAGACAATGATATTGCTATAAGATATAATGATGTAAGAAAAGTAACAGCTGAAAAAATAGTAAAAAGTAAAAATACTCTGAATTAGGAAAAGATTTTTGCAGGCTAGAAATAAATTAGCAAAGGCAGCTTAAATAAATTCCTTATAGAGGTGATTGCATACAATAAAGAAAGGTAAGACAAGATGTAGGCTATATTATAAAAGTATTTGTTTATGAGGCAATTAGTTATGACAGAATGACCTAAATTATTTTAAACCTGAGACCTAAACTGTTTTAAAATTGAACTACAATGATAACTAAATTAAAATGAACAAAATGAAAATAACGTCTTTGGTCTCTGCTTAGTCCGGGTTACTTTTACAAATTAAAAGCCACCACAGCATCCCAAGTTGTTTGGGGCGATGATGTGATCTGACTGTGGACTGCTGGGGTTTGTAGTTATTAAACCAAGTTTGGACTGAATAATATTAGGACTTTTGAAATGTGTAGGGAAAAAGGATGAAGGTGAGAACGGGGGTGGGGGGTGGGGGGCAATAAAGATACTTAAACAAGAAACCATGTTACCATGACAACCCTGCTATTAACAGGCACACGGACACATGGGGTTGGGGACAGGGCCTGTGTGTGTCTGTGGTATGCTTATCTAGATTATCTAGTTAGCTTTTTTTTCCTTTATAAAAGGATATCATTATAATTATTTTTATACATCACCCAGCCCAATGCATGACTGAAAATGATGATGATATCCAATTTAAACGCAAATAACTATCCTGATAGAAGCTCACTATGTCATCTCATAGTCCATGAGCAACGCCCTGCTTAAAAAGTGCAAGAAGCAAAATAACAGTGTTTCCAGCTTTAACTGCAGGTCAATCTGGGAGTTTACTATAATTAACATGAACATCAAGGCTGCAGTGGGTGTTACTGAAACAGACACCACCTAGAAGAAAAGCACAGTGTCCAGCTGTGTGTGTGTGTGTGTGTGTGTAAGGTGATACCACAGTGTTGGGTGTCACATACTGCACATCTGTTTCCAGGCAGAAGCAGGGGCTTAACGTCTTAACGTCTCCCTCACAGCTGGTGAGCCAACAAAATAGACCACTGTTTTACTATAATGTGTAGCTCCAATAACACAAAACACACAGCTGAAAGGATATAAGCTGAAGCACAGAAATGAATCAACACACATACACATACCTTATGAGTCACTGGATGGAAATAAGCATTGAGGAGGTGATGCTGAAGAACTCAATGCTATAATACAGTAAATGATTTATTGTAGAGTATGGGCGTGGCACTTTCTACATCAGTGAGAAAGGGAAAAGAAATAACTAGCATTAGTTAAAACTCAACAGATTTAAACCGTAGCCATGTTTCATAGCATGTGCGTGTATATGAGCAATGGGTGAGAGGTGTCCTGTGAAGACACCAAGCAGCCATCCAGCCATTCCCAAATGGAAAAATTTCATCACGTGTTAGTGGCAATTTGGAAACATGATGCAATAAGAGTTAAGAGCTTTAATCCCGCCACTCATAAGCGTAGAGAAGCTCATGCCTGCACAACCCAAACTTCACTCCGGTACGATGCTCAGATAGTAGTGAAAAGCAGAACTTCCTGTTCAAGTGCACATTTGGTTTGTATGGAACATAGATTTGCTCATTCAGGGGTGAGATTAGTCCCATCCCATTTTCCATACACTTTAGCAACACGCTGTGATATTTACCAGCAGTCTGTAGGAGAGGATTTTTATTTTATTTATTTATTTTAAAACCAATGTGTTTTTAACAGTGTTTCTGACAATGCTGTTGAGTATAACAGCAGAATTTATAGTGTTCACATTAGCAATAACATCATGATACATGTAAGTAGGTCTTGGCGATATAACGATATCGTTGTATCATGATAAATGATAATATCGATATCATGATAAATTATGCCACAATAAAAATTCATTTTTTTAAAAATAATTACAAACTTACTGGAGGCAGATGATGTGATGTTAAAATTTTGTATTGAATCTTAAATTTTTAATTTAATTTTTAGGTAAAAACACTATTTTTGTAGACATTACATAAAGTAAATATTTTAAATTTTTTATTTTAACTGCAACACTGCTGTTTTGCTGGTAGGTTTTTAGCAAACCTATATTATGGTACACATCATGTATCATAGAAATCTTTTTGAGAATCATGATGTGATTTTTTTTTCTTCTTTTTTTTGCCCTCCCTTACATATAAGGAATAAAACACTTGGGTGCATGCTGTTATAGAAAAATAATCAACAACATGGTTGTGTGATATGGCCCAGTGTGGCATATAACAGCACGCCCTGAAGTGTTTTCCTCTTATACCACAGCAATTTGCTTGCAACTACAATGTTTCACTCATTAAAGAAAGATACATTAAATCTTTTATCCATTTATAGTTACATTTAATGTTATGGAATGTCTACAAGACAAGTTCCTGTTCTCACTTACGTTATAGCAGCTAGAAACAGTCATTCCCTCAACAGCCTCGCTTTTTCCTTTCTCTTGAAATTAATAAGAAATAAAATGCAGCTTTTCACGTTACTGAGAAAATGGAAAGTACAAACTCCTCTGTCCTGAAGACTTTCCCATGACACTGGAGACTCCTTCTTTAAATGTTAAATAAATGTCTCCTTACAGAAAACATATCATCTTTTCTGTTAAATAATAGCACGTTTTTAATGAGTTCAGTGTTAGACTTTATTGTTAGATTATTGTGGAGTGTTCGCCGATCAAATCCCTGTATATAGTTGTAACAACAACGTATAAGAACGAGTGCGTTCATATAAACCTGTGATTTGCAGCTGAATTTCTGTCAGAGCTGCTGTTATAGAAAAGGAATCAGCACCATCTGACTAATCAGAATTGGGAATTCAACAGAATGATGGTATAAATTTAGGTAGAAAGTTATAGCACTTGTATCTTTGCAAATGTCTTTATCTTATGCTCAGTTTTGTAGTGTTCTTGTCCAACGACCTCAGGTGTCATTCAAAATGTCATCAACATGGTTCACTGTGAATCTCACACTTAACCAAAAACCCAATGGGATTAGTTCACCAGCAGTCACAACACAAATGCAGATAAAGTGCTCATGAAGTGTGCTGTGCTTCAGGTGATTAGAGAAGTGAGAGACGTGAGCGAGCGCACTTATGCTAAGGGCATGAATCCACACGTCAACGACCCAAGCCTTCAAGTGTGGATCAAGTGTGTTTAATGAGCTGTTGCAGTGGTGGGTGGTAGAAAGTTAGTCAACCAACAGAAATTCTACCTCTGAAGTTCTAGTTCTGTTCAGCAAAACTACAAACTAAAATAAGAGAGCAGGATGCTAAGATGCTTCTCGATCACATTTTTGGACGCTAGAATCTGTGCTGGAAAAGCAGGAGACGAAAAGTATCACAAATTTCTCTCACTGCGCTTATTTTAGAAGGTTGTTGATTAATTTTCTGTAACAGCTGCTCTGACAGTAGTTCCAGCTGTAATTCAAATCACAGGTTTATATTAATGCATTCGTTTCTATAGTAACAGCTCATACACAGGGACTTGTTTGGTGGAAATTCCAATAATCAAAGGCTAATAATAAATAGATTAAGAAAACATGATGTTATTTAACAAAGAAAAAAAATATAATTATTGATATAGTGAACGTCTGTGAGGCAAAGTTTATTTACTAGTTATGGAAGGAGCCTCCAGTGTCAGAACGTGCATTTTCTGGCTTGTTGTGTTTTTCTGCCTTAATAACTTCAAGAGAGAGAAAAAAGAGAGGCTGGCGAGGGAACGTCATTTTATAGCTGTTATGATGTAAAAACTAACCGGAACTTGTTCTTTAATAAACAAACAAAAAAAAACTGTTAGCATTGGCAAAATGCTGTTGTGTAAAAGGAATATAATACTTTTTGCTGTTATCGAAAAATAATTTGGGGTATTACCATCACATCACACCATCGTGGATTGTTTCCCTATAACAGCATGCCCCATTGTGTTTTATTCCTTACATATTTCCCATTCCTAGTCTGCTTACTTTCATGGGAACTCTTCAAGCAGGTCTAGAATGTAACAGTCCAAAGGCTATTACGCCATAATTAGAACATGCAGGTACGTGACATTCCAAACACAGCTGTGTGTGTATATGTGTGTGTTAAAGCAAAGGGTTAAATCAAAGCTTTCAACTTTATATACACACTGAATCAACACCCCAGTCTGAGCCTACCCACTCTGTGCATTAAACACTTTTTCTCTAGAACAATGGCAGAATTGAAACAGCCATCATGGCACTCAGTCATACTGCCTTAAATCACAGCCCTGATCCTTTCACTGCATTGTCTGCGTCTCAGATATCAAAGGTCCTCCGCTACCCTCAAATAATGCACTTCCATCTCTTTCAGCTTGAGACATGAAAGTGAATCCCACACTCCCCCTCATCATTCTCACTCCTAGGCAGACTGCTTGAAAAGACAGTCCATCATAAACTTTCATTTCATCCCATGCCTTACTTCTTAAGCTGAGGCTGAGCTTCCTGGCATGTACAGAAAGTGTTTATTCAGCTAAGCATTCATGTTTACTTAGAAAGCTTTTCTCCCATCCTTTAAGCAACCTTGCTTTTTCTTTGAATCTATTTTAAACAACGTGGCCCCATCACCCTGAAAAATGACTCAAGCTCAGTCTGGTTGGTGCTTGCTATTGGACGTTCCATATGCCATGACAGAAATGACTCATTTTGACCAGTCTCACAGTATAGAACTAAAAAAAAGTAGCTTTCCATTTTGCCATTTTTTAATATGAGAACAAAATGGCCAAAATTGATTTCTAAAATTTAACTGATTTCCCAAAGACTTTAATAAACAAGCTTCTGAATTTTGTCCATTTAGACTCTTTCTTATTTAGATTTGGCTAAAGGAGAGAACAAAACTCTCAGAGTCTACTCATTAATCCATGAACATTAAAAAAAAATACTGAATGAATACCATTTCATTCATTTTAAGTTTAACCTTCAACATTCTGTCTATATATGTGTCTCATTGATAATTATCAGACTGACACCTAAAATGCACGATTTTAAAAGCAGCAAACAGGAAATGGAATTACAATGATGCTACCAGTGGATAATTATTATTTTTTTATGAAGAGAAAGACTGGCTACTGCTTGTTCACAGACTCAGGGGGAACATGATTCTGAGAAAGTGCTTTAAGCACTACGTAGGCAGAGGCAAGAAATAAACAGTTGGTCGAGTCACTGCGGAACAGAGAGCCTGCCAGGTTTCCCACACACACACGCCTGGCATTACCAATGCCGTCCTGCCATACAGACAGCGTCTGCGACTAAGTGGGTGAAGACATCATTCAAAAAGAAAGTACCTGAATCCTTCCAAAAACTGTTCAGAATCCATTTCTGAGGAGAAGTGAGTCAGAAGAGCTTTCTAGTAACTACTGAATGGCTAGCAAACAGTGATAAACAGTGGTTGGTCTGTTCAAGGAATTTGTGTGGTACTCAGCAGGCTAGTTTTATAGGCTAAATGACTTTGTTAATGGCTATTCTCTGTCAAAAATCCTCCCTTAATCCATTAAATCCATTAAGCCTAATCTGCCTGGCCTAATCCATGACTAAAACCCACTTTCATACATTTAAATGCAAGCAACACATTTAAATTTCAATCCATTAGTGTGGTAACTAGTGAGAACACGCTAATCTATGTGCAAGAGTTGCTAGCTCTGGAAATGTTTCACCACAGCAAATACGAAACTTTTTTTTGTCATCTCCACTATGTTAATTACTTTGGTTAATGGTTTTCTTCATTACACACAATGCCATTTAACTACCTGCTGATGGTGGCATCAGTGGGAATTAGCCCTTGCTTCATATCTACTAACCCCATTGTGCTTGTCATGTCCTAGATCACTTACTAGCCAAGCCAATTCTCTGGCATAACTTAGTGCAACTACATTGCACAGCTGCACTGCATTCTGGGACTTTGAGTCCAAAGTATACACCAAATTCTCCTACCTCTCCACTGGATTTCTCATTCATGTGTCAATGAATGTCATTGAAAAATAGTGAACGAGAAGCTCTTGCTCTTTTGTTCTTGGGAGCTTACAGCAAAACCTGATCATGATTTTTTTTTTCTGTTAATCTCCAGCTAGCGATGTCCCCATGTGACATCACAGAACCGCTAATTTTTCACAGAAATAAAAGTACAGCATCTACCAACAAATTCTTTAAGCACATCACAAATATTTCAGTATAAACATACTCATTGTGTTTTAGGGTGGAGTCTTCCTTTAAAAATCACTTGATAATATGCAAGGAAAGGACTTGCGATGCCGCACTCTGTGCATAGGTGAGTGTGTAGGTGACATGCCAGAACCAACAGACTGGCCGAACTTCCATCATCTGGATTCAT
>CM074922.1:24586858-24598541 GCA_037576815.1 Pangasius larnaudii | reverse complement strand
ACATAAAGTGTCTATTTTGAGTTATATTAAACAAATGACATTAATTATCCCACTATGGGCTTCTTTAAAATAAAGTAATTCTGCAATGTGGTGGTGTTTGTCCTTGTCACTATTTTGGATTGACATTTAGCAGAAGCTGCATCTGGAAAATACAGGGATGAAAAGGAATAAAAAGCATTTCCTGAACACTGAGGATTCTGTAGCAACAGTCTGTGGTCAGCTGGACTGGGTTCAGTGAGTTTCAACTTTTCAGCAAAATCTATCCTGGGTCCTTCAGACAGTCTGGCCCAAAAACAGTGTCTACAAATTACAGAGCAACACTGAGTTTTGGAATTGAAACGACAAAATTGTATCCTATATACAGCAGGAAGAGATGAG
The DNA here is from genome assembly GCA_037576815.1 of Pangasius larnaudii. Classification (NCBI taxonomy): domain Eukaryota; kingdom Metazoa; phylum Chordata; class Actinopteri; order Siluriformes; family Pangasiidae; genus Pangasius; species Pangasius larnaudii. Next base: position 24,598,163 of record CM074922.1, on the reverse strand, counting down.
ACATCAATTTAGTTTTACGTGCTGAAATAAGTGACTAAATTTAGTTGACCCAAGTTAATGTGAATGCATAAGAAGGACTTGGTTTAAAATCTATGGCGGAAAACTTTAAACTGATTTAACAGTGAAATGTTTATTTTAACCAGAAGACCAACTAAATGAAAATCTTAGCAAAAACCAGAAAGTAAATGCTCTAACTGAATTAGCAACCGTTTAGCAGAAGTTTGTACACCCCTGCTCGTGGACAGATTATCTTCACTTTTACAACTATTTTAGAATAATGATGATATTAAAAATATGAAATATATATCCAGTGATGAAGAAGCACCTTAAATCAAATTTATTATATATTTTAAACTTAACAGTTTTCCTGATACAGATTACACACCCTTGGCAATTTAAATAATTTCACTGAGCTTTACTGGCAAGTATTGAAATGGTAAATAAATTTTATTCATCTTCAGCAAGTAAAATGTTCTAAAGTAGATCTGATGTAAATGGCTGTGTTTCTGACACTCAGTTAAAAAGTGAAGGCCTCACGCCTTTGCTTTTGCGCTGTACACACGCTGCTCTATAAGCAGCCAGGATTTCTTGTATCGGCCCATCTCGATGGCCAGCCTGTGTGCTCTGAGTCTGAACTTTGTCAGCATGGTTCTGTGTTTGATCCACTGCACTCTTGGCAGCTTTTTAACAAGCGTCACGAGGAAGCTTCACCCAGGGGTTCACAAATAGGCCGGCTTGCCTCAGTGCTTCTCTTAAATTCTAAATAAAAACTAAATTCAAGTAAAAACATTCTAATAATAGCTCTCAGACAAGCGCAACTTCCCTCCAGAGTCCTGACATGTCAGCGATACACAGCTCTAACATGTGATTTCAAAACATATTAAACAAGACCATGTTTGAATTAATATTTGGTACAAACCTATGAAGAGCTTTATTTCATAAAAAAGGAGAACTTTGCAATTTAGTGCTGACATTTTTGGGTGTTCAGTGACTTCCATGTGTGTGTTTTCCAGTTTGGAGTTTATTTCTTTTTGGTACTGAGGGTATCGTAAAACATCCTGAAAGATTTAAAGGAAAGTTCTGTTCCTACCAATATTGCAGAATGGCTGAATGTAACACCCTGAGATATAATTAATATCAGATTAATGATAAATATGTTACACAGGCTGGGTATGTGAGCACCAATAAATCAAACATGACCCCCACTTGCGTAAAATGATTTTGTTTTCAGCTCTTTTATTTTTGATGGGGAATCTGTGACACTGTGACCTGTGTGTGAGAATAACTAACGCACTATAGTGGACACGTGAACTAGGTGAAAGGGCGAGGCTGTAGTTCAGTGACTGTCGTTTTCTGTTGCAGCTATTCACGTGCATTTATGTCAATTATTAAGCTGTATGGTGCTCACAGGGCAAGGAAAGAGTTTCATATGGTTTTCCTTTCATTCAGTCTCTGGTCTGATTAGTGGCGTGGAGACAAGAGTTGTGCAAAAGAAAAGAAGTCTATGAGAAAAACAGAATGTTTAAAGGTGACTGGACAGAAAAGTATGTGTTTATTCTGTGCTTAAAGTCGTCACACAGCATGAGCAGCAGTCCGCTTTCTTCACATGCTAGACTTCAGCCCCATTTGGGAGATGTTCACTTTGAATTGTTATACTCATTGCTATAAACTAATTAATGATTAGGCTCACTCACTCACTTTAAGCAACCACTTTATCTTGCTCTGGATTGTGGTGGATCCAAAGCCTAACTCTGGGCGTGACTGCTGGGCGATATGATGACATAATATCGATATTGTGGTAGATTATGCCACGATACTCTTTACACTTTCCTGAGATATCATGGGTAACATGATGTATTTTTATAAATTATTTATTTAAATAACAATTACAAACTCTGAAGCAGACTGAATCAGGTTTTCTACTGTTTTCATATTTAAATGTATTAAATTTTATTTTTTTTAAAAACAATTTTTACACATTTTTCCCCGTTTTCAGTGTTAATTTATTTTTGTACACATAAAATCATCAGCCTAATTGTTTTGAAGATTTATGTTATACATGCAACACTAATATTTTGCTAGTAGTCCTAATATATCATGATGCATATCACATATCAAAGAATTGTCCTGAAGTATGGATATGATATTTTTTCATATCCCCCCCACCACTAACGGGGGTGATGCGGGAATACGCCCACGTTCATACCTAGGAGTAATTTATCATAGCCAATCCACCTTTTGGGAGGCGAGAGAAAGACAGAGGAAACCGGTGCAGACAAGGGGAGAACAAAAGAAATTCCATTCAAATAGTACCCCGAGCTCAGGATCAAACCAAGGACCCTGGAGCCGTGAAGTAGCAAAAAAATACCTAGTGAGCCACCATGCCACCTTTAGAAGGTAAATGCTGTCGCCATTCAGTCAAGGAATTTTATATAGGACCTTTAAAATATTTGGTAGAATACCTGTTCATGAGTCCATTGTGTATTGACTAGTGGTTGGAGTAAGGTCATGCCTAGGAAACACCCACTAAGCAACAGAAAGGATACAATCTAAAGAGTTCTCCAATATGATAGCTGGACCTAATAAACTGGCTACTCAGTGTATATCCTGCTTAGTGAGTCTACATAGTGCATCATAGCAATGCATCATAGGCTGGAGTCTTACCTCGGACATGTCGTGCACGAGCAGCAGTGGAATGGTGATGGTGGTGATGTCGTGCGTGCAGCACACTTTGAGGATGTTGCGCAGGCCCATGATGGCCGGGTCTCGAGCCGTGAGGTTTGTCGAGCGCACGTTATCGTCCACACACAGATGAAACACTATGTGAACCTCGGACAAGTTGGAATGGCGAGTGATGTAGAATTCACCTGCAGGGAAAGAGGAGGAAAAAATTATTATTATGAGGAGTATCTATAGTGATAAAATTATAAAATAAGTGTTTAGAGACAAATTTACCAGGAAGGATGTTAGAAGGGTTTCGCTCTATGTTCTTGTTTTTTTCATCGTTGCTCCCATTTCTGGGCATCTCTGCGGAACAATGTAAATTAAACTTTAATTATTCATTTTACAACAAAGTAACTACCCATGATGCTTAAAGTGCTTTGTGTGATTATTCTGTTCTGTTTTATTCCTTACTGACTTATAGTTATGAATTGATTGTGTATTAAATTACATCAGTCACTCTACTGTGTTTCTTATAGAAGCTGTTTATTTTAAAACTCAAAGCAGTAACCCACCATTTCATCCCTAGCAAGTTCAAAACATTGGCAAAAATGTAAATTTCAATGTATTAAATGCACATACAACAGGAAAAAGGAATTTTATTAATGTGATGTATATAAATTCATATTCAGATACTTCTATCAGCTTCTAAGCTCCATAAATCAACAGCAAATCCTTCTGATAAAAGTCAGTGACTACCAGGATTCTGGCAAAATATTTAGACAGCCAGAAAAGAGCTGGATACAATTTCATTGTTGCTGGCACCAGGCAAATGAAATGCAACACTTCCCTGCGGAGCCCGTGAAGTTGGATACGCCATGGCGCAATGCAGAGGTGGGCGTTTTGGAAAGGGGGAATCCACTACACACCCACACACACACACACAAATACATACACACACACACACACACACGCACACACACACACAGTTGCTGTGTCACTCACCCGGCTGTTCTCTCTGCTTGCTGCTGCGCTGCGCTCGTGCGTACAGCACCACCTGCTGGACCACCTCCAGCTGCTCGGAAAGCCGGGGGAAATGGAAATCTGTGCACTCTTGTGACACTGTGGCAAAGTCTGGATTAACAACAACAACAATAGATGGAGTTTAAAACCGCATGTTAAAGGTTAAAATGCTTAACTTTAAATACTTTGCTTGAGTGAGTATAGTGTGATAAGTGATATAAATAGTTACTATTTACATTAAGCTATAGTAATATAGATAATGACGTGGTAATGTGTATTCTCTGGGGTCATGAACAATTTAATTCCTGTCACTGGAATAGATATTTAAGGGATTTAAAGGTATAGTCAGTAATTTTGGAGGACGTCAGCCGAAGCTAGCAGTTTTGAAAATATAGCCCATCTATTTAGGGTTTCCTTCAAAGCCATGCCCCAAAACAAGCCAAATGCTCATGTAGGAGGTGGAGTTGACAGGCCTGGTTGGTTGGATGATGGTGGTCCACATCAGATATTTTTTATTCTCTGTTTAAAGATCCTGGAGTGCTACTGAGGTTGGAGTTTTCTCTGAGTAGATAATTTATTGATGGCTACAGGAATATCAAATAACACAAAATTTGTTGCAAAAGAACGGCTGACTCCACTTTTAATGTCCTTTAATATTAAGTACTAAGGCGATACTCTGATAAAATAAAAGCTGAAGTTGGCTTGTAATTACAACATGAAATTTTCACAGCATTGCACTCTGTGTCTTATTAAGTATATTTTAAAGCAATAGTATGTTGATCAATAACATTCACACCTTTTAATACTAGTATTTAATATTAAATTTCATGCTCCAACTAATGATTACAAAAATTACTGCTATTCTTTTATAAAATATATAACAAATTGAAACAGTGGTTATAAAGTGTTTGGCAGTAGTTCTAATAGTAAGTAAGTAACTAGACTGGACTTATATATAATCCAATTAGTTCTTCATAATTATCCAGTCTAGATACCTTAACTTACAACTACTGAACACTTGCATGTCTAAAAGCCTTCATATGCGGTGACTGAGTGAGGTGCCATGCCTCTCTTTATGCCGCTGTAGGAATTCACTCTGTTATCGACGAGCAGGACAAGGCCGCAGAGAGAGGACGAGTACAGAGAGAATGCCATCTGAAGCCGACGCAGCTTGACACTGCCACCGCTGCCGTGGCGTCTGTGCTTGCAGAAGTCCAGCACGTTGGCCCGCACCAGCCGCAGGTTGTGCATCGTCTTCAGCTGAGCCCCTGGACCAAATGACAAAGAGACGGAAACTCACATTTTGGAAAAATGCTAATAATGCAATTAGCAGGGACAAATTAGCAAGAGGTCTCTGAATTTTTTTATCTTTAATTCATTTTAAGCAATGGCAATTTTTCAGATTCATTCTCACTGTTAAAATTACATCACATGTCAGGGGTGTGCACTGAGACTGGGATCCAGAGCGACCCAACAAAGAAGTCACTAGACACCAAACTATTTCAGACATTTGATTCACAATCTCAAAATCTAATACTGCTGGTTACAATGATAATTCCATATAAATCCTACAAACATTCAACCACTTGTTCTTGAGATATCGCACTTATAGCACATCATATTAGCAAACATTACTTACAGTAAACAATATACTTATAATCAGGCCATGCTCAAGCTAATATTAGCAAATATAACATGACCACAGTGTATTAGACACTGCTGCTGAACTAAGATTCTACATATATAAAAGACATACTACAGGCATACATAGATATATATAAAATACAGATAGGGTGTGTACTTTCACATTGCGGTCTGTTCAGGTCCCGGGTGTTTAGAAACAGATGCCATACCTAAATGAATGGTGAAGCTCTCCTCCAGCTGTCGATGCTCCTCGAACACTCTGGCCCCCAACTCGCCGGCCTCGGTCAGCTGCCCAGGCTGTACCTTAATCTCTTCTCTGCAACACAAACAATTTTCCATGACTTATATCCTTCTGCTCACAGGTCATCCTTGAGTGACTCAGATTCTTAAAATGAAAGTCAATAATGAGGCTCTTAATGTGACACTTGCGTGATGGTGCTGTTGTTAGGGTTGCGAAGGTCCTGGTGTAGTTTAACCACCCATTCCTGGTACTCTTGCTTCTGAATGCCAGTTACCTGCTTCAGCTCACTGGCCCACTTGTTCTCCAGTACCTAAACACCAGATACAACAGCTACTACCATACTGAGGGAAAAGATCCAATTAAAAATGTATAATAATCAAAAGAAAGTCAGATTACCTTTAGATCATTTCTTGTATATCGTTAATTTAAATATATGAAAAGTTTATTATTACAATACTGTTAGCTTTAATGAGCTTCATTAAAGGTAAGGTCAGTGATTTTGGAGTCGACAGTTATGGGAATTAGCTAGAGCTAGCTGTTATAAAACTTAAAATTATAACAAATACAGACCCTTCTTTCCCCTCCAAAAAGCCACACCACCAAAGCACACACATACACGCTGCGTAGGCCAGAACAGCGAAATGTAAGTGCAAGGAGGGGAGCTTTTTTAAATTTATAGGCAACATAATAATAGGCAAGTAGTCGCCTCCAAGTCATTGCCTGGATGTTAATGATTATTTGTTTTGGGGTTTTTTCCCTTCCATTTACAGCCTACAGCCTATGAACAGATACTGTATTGCCAGCTGCAGAACACCTTCATGGCTTGCTGCAAATTGGCTCACTGTATCATAGTGGTCTTACTTGCTGAGCGTCAAAGTGCTGCGCTGCCACTGTATTAACGTCCTGATCACTTAGGGTCTTTCCCAGCTCCTGCATGACTTTGTCCATTTCTGCTGCCTGCCTGTATGTGGACGGACAAAAAAAACATCATGACCTATTATGAAAAAATCTCTCTACTCAATCATCAGAGAGAAACATGCTGCCCTTGAAGCTAATATAGCAGCAAATGGCGATCTGCGGGGTCCAAGCACTTTCGCAAGTACTCTCAGTGTCAATTCTTGCCAAGCTGCACAGAACACTAGATAAACACACTGTAACTGTTCCTAATAATAGTGCAACTCTGTCAAATGAAATTAATTTACAGATTAGGACAGCTATGCAGCATAATTCAGTTCAATCTAACTTCACAGTAATAGACTTTTAATGGCCACACCCCAAACTTTGCACACATCCTCTGATGAACATGAACATGAACATGAACATGCTATTCTATGAGAACAAGATCTACGAGATATCCAGAGTTAGAGCTGTTTGAGTAAATTAACTTCCCCTCCATTAGAACTGATTGGTATGTTGCAGCCATAATGTTTAAAAAATGTCAACTATACATATATAATTATTGACACCAACCCAAAATCCTAGGAATCTTCACTTCAAGCTCTACCAACCTCTCCTGGAGTTTCTTGAGCTCCATGTCTCTCTCACTGATGAGCTCGGACACACTGACATAGTAGTTGTGTTCCAGGTTGAGCAGCGTTTCTGAGGCAGGAGAGTGGATCAGTTCGTGATACACGTCTGCAAAGTCCTCGTCCCAGCTTGGCTCCTCGGGTCGGGCGTGTTCTAGCGTTGTCTAAAAGCAGATACCAGAAGAGTACTCAAGTAAGGCTGTTAAATTCATTTTAAAACTACAAGTTGAATTTAATTATTCAAAGATTTTATATCTAAATGCATGCAAATATTACTTTGTTTGTAATTTTTATATTGCTGCAGACAGTAGCCATGACAGCGCTACCATCCTGAGTAGGCAATACTGTAATTTTATTATAACATGTTTCAGATTCATTCTAATTTCATTATGAACAATAATTTCTGGAACTTTAGCTAAATTTTACACTTCATATGCTACATAAAATCCATGTAAAATCAATATAATCTTCACGCAGGAATAATTTTGTTTATTTAAGTTCCTCAACACACAATCAGGTTAAATGTCAAATGGTTAAGTATATATGCTCACTAAATATGGTGTAATATAATAATACAACACTAGTTGAGATTCAGCTGTGCCAGTTGGAAATCAATTAAATGTAATTTGACTTTTGGGACACATATTTTTATATTTAAATCAGGAAACTTATTTTTGGTTAAAAAGGTTAAAGCGATAATGTGTTATGAAAATGAAAATCTCAAATTTTATTTATACCATGGTATATTTTCAGTTAAAATGCTGCTCAGTGAGACAGATTTGGGTGGGTTGTTTTGGTTAATATTTTAAAAATTGTGATTATATAAGTTTCCATGTATTCTGAGGGACAGAACATGCACACAGAGAGTCCACATTTGATATTTGTATGTGGCTGCAGTTTTAAGTTACAGTCCTGAACCACTAGCAGTTTATAAGAAACAAGGGGCTCTGCCTTCTGTTTTCAAATTTTTAATGCTTCACCTTAAAAACTATAGGATATGGCAACAATGATTGATTTAAAGGTGACAGAAGCATCTCTCCTATAACATATCTCATAAAATATCACATTACACATGCCTAAAATCAGTTTGACAGCTTAAGTGTGTGTGTGTGTGTGTGTGTGTGTGTGTGTCGGGTGGGGTGGGGTGGGGTGTGTGTGGGTGGGTGGGGGAGTGTTGCAGTTGAGGTAAATTGAACTAGTATACCACAATTAACCCATGCACATCAATATTTATGTCATTTCACATTTCTTCTGCTGTGGATTTGTTCCAAATATTGAGATGTAAATGCACTGGAATGAATACCAGTAAGTGTAGAATGTATCTGCTATGTCTATAATATATTTAAAATTACAGGGTGCACTTATTTTTTCACGCTGTGATACTGTCTGTTTCATTCACGTTTATGGTGTAGAAAATATAAATTCAAATTTTTATTTAGTTTTATTTAAAATATATACAGAAAGCCTGTATGATCAAAACTTTCAAAGTGGTTTCCTATATTATCATACATAAAGTCATTTATGTAAAAAATAAAACATGTGGGGCACGCTCTTACAGGCAAATAATCAACGACGTGGTGTTGCAATGCGGCCCGACATGTAAAGGAGTTACTGTTACTGTTATCTGCAGTTGATTATTTTCCAATAACAGCACATTCCAAAGTGTTTTATTCCTCTTATACCCCAGCAATTTGCCAACACTAACATTTATTTATTAAAAATCCTTACACCACACTTATCTGTTTATAGTTACATTTAATGTTGCCGTTAGTTCCTGTTATCACTTATGTTACTGCGGCTATAAACAGTCCTTCCCTCACCATCCTCTATTTTTCCAGGCCTTTCCATGTCAGAAAGCTGAAAGCTACAGCTTACAAAGTAGACTCCTTCCATAAGTTTTAGATAAACGTCTCCTTACAGAAAACTTCACCATATCAAGGATTACACAGGTTTTAATCTATATATGAGGGACATCCATCTTACATCCATCTTACAAGTTCCTGTGAATTACCTGCTACTTTAGAATCGATAACGTATTAAAAGCATAAAAAGTATCAAAAGCATTAATATAAACCTGCAGTTTGGCTTGCAGTTGGAACAACTGTAAGACCTGCCATTATAGAAAATTAATCAACACCTTCTGACCAATCAGATTCAAGAATTCAACCGTAGTTTGGTATAATTTTAATTAACATAGCCTGGTGCAGTCAGTGATTAGTGGCTGCTCTATATCAGGTCACTATGGTTTCATTTAAATTACATCACTGAAGGTCCACCATGTTAAATATACAACACTTACCATCTACATTGCTCTTACCTCAGTGTAGGCTTTGGCCCACAGGTTGCTCAGTTTATTAATGTCAACTTCTCCATTAGTGATCCTCTGTAGAGCTGCTTCAGCTTCCCGGTCGTAATCTTCTAACGTTTCTCTCTCAATGAACGCAAGAAGTTTGTTCTTTAAGTCTGGAACAAATCAAGCATGTGTAGCTAAATACTGGTGAATTCCCATTTCTATCCACTGCTTTCTTACTGTTAACATTTATTCATACCTTGGTCTGCTTTATCCTGGTCAGGGATGTGGAATGTTAATATCATTTTCGCTTAAAAATGTGACAAAATTAGACACCTCTAAATAATATTTTAAAATAAATATAAAAACATCGTCATTACTTTTTTGTTTTATTAAGTCCGCAAGAACTCTGTTGCCTTTGACTGACCCAGCTGTGGTATTGTTCAACACAAAATAAACAGATGGATTTTGACCATCACAAGTGAGATATCATAAGAATGCATAATAAAAAGATACCTAAGCAGTTAAAAATTACCATTAAGCACAATCCGGCCCATGGGAAGAGTTTCCAGAAAATTTGCTAGGAGGAGGAAACATGACCACATTGGAAAATATATATGAAAAAATATACTATCAAAATTAATTTCTGATTTGTTTTAGTTTCCCGAAATATCACTAATTGCACGAATAGATTTTTGGCTTGTTTTCATGCAGGGTGCCAATAATTTTGATGTTGACATCGTAGCATAAAACAGGAGCAGCAGAAACTCTGTTATTAATCCCAAAACAAAATGCTGATGAGACGTTAAACCATTTTAAAGAGTAATTTGATCGTCTGAAGAGTAACTGAAGAGCGAATTCTTACCCTTTTCTACAAAGCAAGGGATTTTGTGGAGCAGCATGAGTCTCCCGTGCAAATCATTGGCATTTTCTTGAACAGGAAACTGCAGAGGCACTTTCAGGACGCAGTGATTTCTCCCTGCTTTGAACTCGAACACAAATTCTTTCTCTGTAGTGCTCGCTTTCCCTTTAGTTTTCCTCATCTTTCACCTGTAAACAGGAGGAAAACAAAAGGAGATGCTAAACACATCCAAATTATTTCAATATAAACATATTTAATCTGTTTCAGGGTGGAGTTTTCCTTTAATCAGTGTCACAGGACTGCTGTTGGCTCTGGATGTCACGCTGATGGACTGTTTCTCAGCCTAGCAGTGATACTGCAGTGTTCAAAACCCCAGAAATTCCACTGTACCAGTGCCTCTGACTTTGTTGCTAGATCTGCTGAAATTTTAGACCCCTTTTGCAACTTTATTTTAATAATCTAATAATTTTTTGAAATTGACAACATTTGACAACATTGTGAGCAGATGTTAACGACTATCCTGCATTCGATACAGGTCTCCAGCTCACATCACAGCTGCTGGTTATATGAGCTGAGAGGGCAGGTTCTCTCAGCTCACCAGTGTGTAAAGCGTGACTGAGTTGTGCTTGTGCAAGCCGATGTTCCCAACAACCAATCACTGATCAACATTGTACCCCACAACCAATCACTGATCAACATTGTACCCCACAACCAATCACTGCTCAACATTGTTTCCAGCAAATAATCACTGATCAACATTGTTTCCAGCAACCAACCATTGTTCACTATTGTTCCCAACAACCAATCACTGATCAACATTGTTCCCAAAAACCAATCACTGATCAACATTGTTCCCAAACGACCAATAACTGATCAACATTGTTCCCAACAATCACTGATCAACATTGTTCCCAAACAAGCAATGACTGATCAACATTGTTCCCAACAATCACTGATCAACATTGTTCCCAAAAACCAATCACTGATCAACATTGTTCCCAACAATCACTGATCAACATTGTTCCCAAAAACCAATCACTGATCAACATTGTTCCCAA
>CM074922.1:24563994-24576467 GCA_037576815.1 Pangasius larnaudii | reverse complement strand
TTGCATAATTATCTTTATTTTGAAAAAAGATATATCTTAAATAAATATATATATATATATATATATATATATATATATATATATTTATATATATATATATATATATATATATATATTTAAGCTATTTTGTGTAGAAAGTTTGTAAAAATATTCCAGTTTAGAGAGCAAAAGAAAAAGTGAACTGGAGGTGATTTACATCTTACATTATTACTAAAACAGCCTTATATTGACTCTGTTGTGCACACTGTGCATGTAAGGGTTAAAGGCCTCAAAGAAATGGTTATTTGTCCATTTAAAGATAATTTATTCACTGCTATTGCTTTACAGTTGCAAAAAATCAGCTGCCATGCCTTAAATATGACCACACATAGTCTAGCATGGAAGCAACTCTACTAGTAACCAGTTTATCATTGTTGTTATTAGTATTAATCACTCACAGGACAGGTGTTATGAAGTGTTACTGCTGACCAAGGTCATTGTTTTGGCTGGTTTTCATGAGGAACCAATCAGGAAGCTGTTGTTGCTCATTGAGTGATTGTAAATAGGATGTACACGAGTGCAGTGCTTACGCACTTGGCATGGATTAGAGCATGTGGGTAATCACTGAGCCATATTTTGCTGAGGAAGCACTCCAACTCATCCCCACTTGCTTTGATTGCTCGAGTACCTCAGGGTTACGTAATCAGAACCCTAAGCATGATCAGCGACAGCTTTTCATCCTCTTCCATCCTTGTTTTTCATGAGTACAAGTGTCACTACATCTCTCTCTCTCTCTCTCTCTCTCTCTCTCTCTCTCTTTCTCTCTCTCTCTCTCTCTCTCTAGACCCCGCCCCCCTTCCTCCTCCGACTCACTGGAGTTCCTACAGCTTGCTCAGCTTGCTCTCAATTTGTGAAGCAATTAGTAGCGGGAGAAAAGCTCTTACATTTACAGCCTCTAATGCCCTTATGTACGGATAAATTTGCCTTACACTCCACTGTGTAAGATAAATTTCTGATGCAGCATTGAGCTTGACTAAATGTTCATCTAGGATTACACATATACACAGATTTTAATATATTAAAATAAAGAACATATAGCATTATGAAATCAATAAATCTATAAATATAGAAGTTTAAAGTGCCTACTTTTTTGGTAACACTTTACATTAGGGTTCAACAGAGTAGTTAAAATAAACAACGAACTTTGGCATTTATACTCCATATAAATAACATTAACAAAGAAACTTGCACTTCTTTTTAATTTATTTATTTTTCTTAACTAATAAACCAGATAATCACCTGCATTTGTGTTCTTTCCATCGATAAATAAATGACTGTAAGTCCACTATGAACAAATAAATGAATTCCCTAATGAACATGGCTGTGGTTGTTAAGAGGCAAAATTCAGAACTGAGCCGGAAATGCTTCTAGTAGTCCCTACTGAAGTTCAGTAATTTATCCAAATTTAGGAACATGCTGTAATTTAATTTTTGCTCAGTTGTGTGGATTTTTTGTCATGGACTGAATAAACAAGTGTATTTTTAAAAAATTGATTTATGGAAGGAGTCTTCAGTGTCAGCACAGTCAGTAAGTTTTCCACCACAGGAAAGTCTTCAGGACAGAGAAATTTGTCCTTTCAATGTTTTTTTTTTTTTTTGGTAACAAGATAATTTTTTTTTTGTCCTATAACTTCAACAGAGACTGGTGAGGGAACTGTTTATAGCTGGTATAAACTAAATGATAACAGGAACTAACTTGTTTCACAGACGTACCACAACGTTAAACATAACTATAAACATACAAAAAAAATACAATGTCATTCATTAATACATAAAACTGTTTTTTGGCAAATTGCTGTGGTATAAGGGGAATAAAATGGCATACTTTTACAGGAAAAAGAGTATTGATGTGTTATAGTGGTGCCTTGGCTATATTAGGTGTATCCAGGTCACTGAGTAGGATTTTTGAAGAAAATGATATGAGAAGCTACCTCACACTCCCTGTCATTGATTATTTTCCTATAACAGTTGGCCCCGTGTATCTCTCCAGTCAGTGTCTTCCTTTACTGTAGATCATTTCAGACACATATGATCATCTTATTTGCTGTTTCGCATAATAGCAGTTGTATATAATGTTCTCCAGACATGATGACTTTCCCAAATGATCACAGACATAGTACATTATTGACAGATTCAGCTACTCAGGCAAGTTTGGTGTGTGTGGTCGTCTGTGAGTCATTTTTTACTTTATACACAAAACTGTCTCCCTTCCTGCCTACACATTTCTGCACAAGCTCTAGACTCTTAGAGAGGAGGTGTGTTGCAAAGGAAGGTTCATGGCCTGTTTCTATTTCTGTTACTTGAGGTGGCTTGTGATTCATCTTCCGTAGGCAACAGTCTGCTCTGAACTGCGTAGGTAAAAATGAAACTTCTTTGAAAGTTTTTTTTTTTAGATTTTTATCTTCGTCATAACAAGTATTAATTGTCTTTTAATATCAGTCGTTTCTGTTATGTAAAGAGGAAAATCACATGTCACATGGACCTGTTTGTGGCAGGGCTGTCTTGATTCAAAAACACCATATGAATCAGTTCAACCCTATAAGACTTCCTTCATCACAAGAGATGTTTTTTTCCCCTAAAAATGTGCAAATGTTAACGCTAACTGAATGAACCGAATGGATGTTCTGACCTTTTTTTTTGTTACGTCAAAAAGCTTTTCGAAGTGTTAAATGTTTTTCAAGGAATCAGGACTTGATTTTAATGTCAATTTAAAAAGTACACAACATTTAAACACAGTTCAACATTGTACGGATAATTTCAACACCAATACTGTTAATTCAAAAGTTTAGGAGTTTGTTCAGATCTTCAAATGAGAGATATTTCAAAACTAGAAGTGCTATTGTTTAACAAATTAAGCACAATAACAGTGGGATTTATTTAAACTGAAAGTGCTCATTCATCACTGTATGTAAGAATTATTTCAATGTTGTAGTGCTTATATACTTTAAGGCAAAACTGGGGTAATTTTCAGCTTTTTTTACTAATTTAATTTAAGTCTTACCGTCACAAAATTTAAGCACTGCACACCAGTGACTACTCGCTTAAAGGACAGACATGTGCCAAAATAGATCATGGTTTTAAAAAGTTTAATTTTACTAAATAAACTATGATATAACTGTTGTTTCTACCCATCGGCTGAGTTTTATCATGGCCTTGTTGGAACATGATTTTTTTGACAGTAAAAGTATTTGGTTTGTGATGTCCCTAATACTTGGCCACGTGACACTGGGAGATCCAGCACACTGTAAACAAGTCCTGAGGAGACACGTCAGTTATCGAGAGCTCCACAACAATGAGGCAGAGAAAGATCAAATTTCATATGCGGTTAGATAACTTATTACTTACTTAACTTATTACTTGATATCGCTGCTATTTTCTTTATACGAAAGCTGTTTTTTTGTACAGTAGTCAGACTGTAGATGTTGGCGTCTACACCACTAGGGGGACTGAACAAACAGGCCACAGGGCAGGTCTAGGAGAAAAAAATACATTTTTTGATTTTTGACTTGCAGAACAAGAAATGCTTGTTGTTTAGAACAACATGCTTTTTTTGGGCTCACAAATTCATAATAACTTTCATGTTTTCCTGCATCATTTGTATGAAATTGTACAAAAAGTTAACCTAACCTTTGTTCATGTGATTTCAGGATTGTTTGAAGAAACTGGTTGAGAGTAGGGATGTGTTGTCGGCTATTTTAGGTGAACTAGCATTTCTAAGGTGACCTTTTTATGTAAATAAGGACACAAGAAGTAGATCCTGTGATGCTGTCACAGAAAATCTACTAATATTCTAAATTCAAACGGTTTAAAGCACACAGTTGTACAGAATGTCTTTGTATTCTGTAGCATTACAATTTCCCTTCACTGGAACTAAGAGACTCCAGCATGACAATGCTCCTGTGCACAAAACAAGCTCCATGAAGACATGGTGTGAGAAGGTTGGAGTGGAAGAACTCGAGTGTCCTGCACAGAGCCCTGACCTCAACCCCACTGAACACCTTTGGGATGAACTGGAACACCGACTGCACCCCAGACCTCCTCACCTACTGTAACATCAATTCCTGACCTCACTAATGCTCTTGTAGCAGAATGATCACAAATCCCCGCAGCCACACTCCAAAATCTAGTGGAAAGCTTCCCAGAAGACTGGAGCTTATTATAACAGCAAAGGGGGAATAAATCTGGAATGATACATTGAAAAAGCTCATATGGGTGTGATGGTCAGGGGTGCACCATCTTTTGACCATATAGCTTTTTCACCTCAGAAAGCCCCTAAGATACTCTTTGCCACTTTGTTGAGATAATGAGCCACTTGGTGATGGATGAAAATGTATGACAAGCCGTGCTTCACTGGCAGCTGGAAAGCCAGGAGGAGGAATTGGAGCAGCAATGGAGTAGAGGAGTGAGAGGAGAGGAGTGGAGGAGGCGCTCAGAGGAAAATGTGATCTGACGAAGTGAGCGTAGTGCGCGCGCGTAACGCAAAACCCGTACAGCTCGCGCGCTCTGCGGGACGCTCGGACGCTTCATCTCTTAAAAAGCGCTCTTTAGATGATTTCTACGCGTTGATGTGCGCGTGCGAAGCGTCTACACACACGGATGACAGGTGGCACATGTCCGGAACGCGACTAAGCTCGTGCATTTTTCTTAATCTCGCGCTGGCGAAACCTGCTTCCTTTCTCTGTCACTTGTTATTTTTCTTCTGCTGAGCAGCGAACACTGGAAGTTTTCCCTCCTGCTTTGACATTTTTATTTCCGTTTTTCCTCTGTGACAGACCAAGATGCCGTTTATACACCTACTCTCCTGGCTTTTACACTAGTCGACATTTTCTTTACTCCTGCATTACCATGATTTAAAGATCCACGTTGTCTTAAAAAGGAAAAAAAAAAAACATGTTTCCCGAAATCAACAACAAGGTAATGCATGCATATAGTGTTAATTTAGTCTTGTTATGCACGAATCGTCCGTGCACTAGTGCCACACTGTATGTCAGTGCATGTCAGATCTATAATTTATGCCAACATTTTTTTGTGGTTTAGTTTCCTGGTGCAGAAATGACCCCCGAGTGGGCTGAACATTAGGAGAGACAGATCAGATTATTGTCAGCCTATAAAGCATTTCAGCGTAGCCTCTTTTAGGTGCTTCATTGCTGATGATGCTGTACATAATGCTTGGATTGTACATGAAGCCCTGACTCTTCTTCTAAGTTGGGGATTCCTGTGCATGGATGAAATCTGCATCAGCAAGAGTTCCTTGAGTTAGATGTATTGCATACATAAAACCTACAGTACATAGTCTAATGGTGTGTTGAAGTTGGAACCAGAGTAGTACTAAAACACCAAAATGAGTGATTATTAATGATCAGCTAAGAATACTTTACTTCTAAGTTGTCTTGCTATTATTATTTTCTTCAGTGCATGCATGTTCTATTTTCTGTGATATATCTCCAGTGTGTCTCCTGATTAAGTAACGGTCCAGAGACGTGCGCAGGAACATATTTGGCAGAAGGACATATGATCGTTCTGTTGCTATCATAAACCTCTAGGTGTAGAGTCCTGCGAAGTGGTCTCGGAGTAACGCAGCTGCAAGTTTCATGTCATTGCGAACTCAGAGTTGTTGTGGTTTATTTATGATTATGTCCGGTGGTTTCCTCAAATAACCACAGCAAACTCTTTTTACAGCACTATAAATCCTAAAATTCCTATAAGATGGAAATATTGCCTAGGCTCTGATGTTATTAGTTAAAGCTGACCAAAATGAAAATCACTGACCTTAAAAACGTTTGTAGATGCTTAACAGTGGTCATTTGGTTGAATCTTCAAATGCAATCTATAGATTTATTAAAGATTTAAAGGTTTACTCTAGGACTTGCATTTCGGTTAAATCAGATGCGCACTATAATATAAAACACATTGTTTGTTGGCTGTAATGTTGTGTGAAACAGTAGTCCTTCTTTAACAGCCTGTGCAAACCTAAAATGGTTTTCTCTTTGTTATAATTTGAAGTAGTGATTCTCAAAATGAGTTCCCGGGGGATCCCCGTGGGTCTGCAAAGCATAACCAGGGTTTTTAAATTAAACTATAATAAATAAAAAAAAACAAGTAGACTTATGAATATTGTCACTTTGAATTGAATCACAATTTAAATAAGTGGAAAGTTTGGGAATTAAAGAGCTTTATGTCACCAATACTCAATATATGATTGGACACATGAAATATTTCTGCACTGAAAGAAAAAAAAATTCCACTTCTATAAAGTGCCTACAAACACCAGTGTAGGTGTTAATCTCTTTCCAAAATGCTTTGTGTGAATAAACATAACCGTAAGTCAACAGCGCTCTCCACTTTACCCTCCTGGGGCAGATATCTAGCGCAGCCAAATTCCATTGTGTGTTTTAGGACAAGTACATAATCTCTTGGATTAAGGGAGCATGATTCACTTGAGTCCTACGGCACACGTGGATAAGATCAACACGCTGTGTCCTGCCTGTTTGAGTTATACTGCTGGCATATGTCTAAATTTCTGTATTCCGAATTTTTCCAGGAGAGTTGCACTGTACTTTGTTTTAACACCACCAATTTGGCTCATCCGTTGATCCTGAAACTTTTGGTCCTGCGCTGGAAAAAAACTGTGCAGTTCTCCAGGAGTGGGGATTGACAGAGCGTGACAGTTGGGTCAGTGCCCAGCTTTACTGGGGCATTTAGTCTGTCCATATGCTGTCGCCACTATTGGCGCACTGTCCTTATGATGAAGACAAATGCAAATCTGGTTCTTTTCATCTGCATGAGCCAACAAGCCAACTAATTTGATACCTATGATTATTCTGTAACACTTGCAAAACTTGCAACACTAGCTTTTTTGCACAAGTTAATTTGTATTAAAAGATAAATATTAAAGGTTAGCATTCATACCTATTCATGATGGAAAAAAACCCCATCAAACATGCCCATCAAATCCCGCTTTCATATCTGTCATCATTCTGTTTATTTTTTCCCTTGCAGCCCTTTTGAAGTTCATAAATATAGCATGTTTTTACAGACAGAAACCTTGATGAGTCATGCAGTGATTAATAATGCTGTGTGAATTTCAAGGCGAGAGATGATTCCTACTCTACTCACACAGATACCCACGCTGTCTTTAAGCCACGTCAGAGGCTGTAGGAAGTGTTATTGTACCCATTCTCCACACCGCTTAACTGCTATGTTTTCTTTTTTTGTTTTCACAGACAGGCAGACCAGAGGCTTTCCCTCACCCTCAGAGATCGCAGGCCGAGAGCACGCGCCTGGGGTCCAACCGCAACTTTTCCCAGGTACGCCTTTTCAAAACGAATGACTCGCACTGATTTGAGAGTGACTCAAACGCAGAAAATGATACTGGAGGTGCAGTACCTCTTCAGGGAGCTACTACAATCACTCGTGTCTGGCAGTCCCTTAGGTTAAAGACGCTGAAGCTCCTTTCACACAGCAATTTAATGGCAACATTAACAGGAAGGGGTTCAATGTAACCACAATCCAGGGCTGAAAAAGACTCACTCACCTCTTTCCAGACTGTCAGAGGTTCATTATTAGGATTTTCATAATGTACAGTGCCCTCCACTAATATTGGCACCCTTGGTAAATATGAGCAAAGAAGGCTGTTAAAAAGTGTCTTTATTGTTTAACCTTTTGATGTTTTGTTAAAAAAACAATTTCATATACTCTGCTCTGATGGATATCAAACAATTGCAAACACAACACAGGTTTATGCAAAAAAAAAAAGAAACTTTGTTAAATATATGTGTGGCACAATTGGCACCCCTATGAATTCATATGAGAAAAATATATCTGAAGTAAATTCCCATTGACATTTTACATTTTTTAATATACCTGGGTGACTAGGAACAGGAAATTGTCCAACCATGACTTCCTGTTTCACAATGGTATAAATATGAGGGCCAAATTCCCTTAGTCATTTATCACAATGGGTAAGACCAAGGAATATAGCTGTGATGTGTGGCAAAAGGTTGTTGAGCTTCATAAAATGGGAAGTGGCTATAAGAAAATAGCAAAAGCATTGAAAAAGCCAATTTCCACCATCAGGGCAATAATTAAGAAGTTCCAGTCAACTGGAAATGTTATGAGTCAACCTGGAAGAGGATGTGTGTCTATATTGTTCTTGAATTTGTGGTCAGTAAACCATTTTTGTGTTGATTTTGATGTATGTTTTGGATCATTGTCCTGCTGGAAGATCCAACCATGGCCCATTTTAAGCTTTCCAGCAGAGGCAGCCAGGTGTTCATTTAATATCTCTTGATATTTGATAGAGTCCATGATGCCATGTATCCTAACAAAATGTCCAGGTCCTCTGGAAGAAAAACAGCCCCATAACACTAAAGAACCACCAACATATTTAACCGTGGGAATGAGGTACTTTTCCATATGGCTACCTCTCTGTGTGCGTCAAACCCACCTCTGGTGTTTATTGCCAGAAAGCTCTATTTTGGTTTCATCTGACCGTAGAACCCGACCCCATTTGAAGTTCCAATAGTTTCTGGCAAACTGAAGACGCCTGAGTTTGTTTTTGGATGAGACCCCTCCAAGGTTTTCTTGAAACCCTTCCAAACAAATTGTGGTGACATCGGATTGTAGTTTTGGAGACTTTCTGACCCCAAGACACAACTGACTTCTGCAATTCTCCAGCGGTGATCCTTGGAGATTTTTTGGCCACTTCACATTGCGTTGAGACAATATAGACACACATCCTCTTCCAGGTTGACTCATAACATTTCCAGTTGACTGGAACTTCTTAATTATTGCCCTGAAGGTGGAAATTGGCTTTTTCAATGCTTTTGCTATTTTCTTATAGCCACTTCCCATTTTATGACGCTCAACAACCTTTTGCCGCACATCACAGCTATATTCCTTGGTCTTACCCATTGTGATGAATGACTAAGGGAATTTGGCCCTCATATTTATACCATTGTGAAACAGGAAGTCATGGCTGAAGAATTTCCTGTTCCTAGTCGCCCAAGTGTACTAAAAAATGTAAAATGTCAATGGGAATATACTTCAGATATATTTTTCTCATATGAATCCATAGGGGTGCCAATAATTGTGCCACACATATATTTAACGAAGGTTTTTTTTTTTTTTTTATAAACCTGTGTTGTTTGCAATTGTTTGATATCCATGAGAGCAGAGTATTTTTATGAAATTGTTTTTTTAACAAAAGATCAAAAGGTTAAACAATAAAGACAAATTTTTCACAGCCTTCTTTGCTCATCTTTACCAAGGGTGCCAATATTAGTGGAGGACACGTATACAATATCTTATATAAAATTGAGCGGCTCAACAGAAAAGTGTCTGCCCTATTGTTGGGGCATTGCAAGTTCAAATCCCAACAATAACACAGCCATCCATGGCCAAGAGCCAGGGAGTCAAATTTTTGCCTTGCTCTCAGGGAGCGATGGGAGGGATGGTATACTCTCTCTCCCCTCTCAATCACAGCAACACTACCCAATCATGGCCATCTGTGAGAATTTGCAAATGACCAAATAAGGGAGAAAATGGGGGGGGGGGGGGGGGACTTGTGTGGCTGGATGTATAAAAAGGTATACTTTTTTTTTTTTTACATTTTATTTTAAAATCATGGATCGTTCTAAATAAATATAAAAAAATTTACAAATCCTGTGAATGGAAAAATACATGTTCCAGCAGTCCATCTTTTTCTGTGTATGAATTTCAAATGTCATTGTTTCAGACTATATCGTGTAGGTTCTACAGTGCCATTATGTTATACCCTATATGTAGTGAGCATACATAGTGAACGGATCTAAATCCTGATTTTTGGACAGCTGCTTTGTGACTATTGTTAAAAGTAAATTCAGTTGAATTTAACAGGAAGTACACTGAGATTGAGACTTAGACCATTGGAAATGCTTTTTAGACATTTTAAATAAAGTATGTTTGCTTGGTTATTACTTTTTCTAATTGGTTGACTAGTTTGTGATCCTTAGCATAATACAGGAAATGTTAAATATTATTAAACTGATGCTGCTGAGTAAAAGGAAAAAAAAAATTAAACACTTTAATTTAAATGTGTTTGAAAACAAAATTATTTGTTATACATCACATCCTGTTTAACAGGGCTTTCATAGGAAATGTGAATCAGTGACACCAAGTCTGAACATAACCAGGAAATGATATGCAGATGATGCTGTGAGTGTGAGGTTAAAATTATATAAAATTATAAACTGAAGTGAAAGGATAATTCATTAAGAAGTTACTTGGCAGCTGTATACGAGTGAGGAAACATTTCTGCAACTTAGCTTTTAAAGCAAAATTTGTCCCTTTAAATATTTAATGCTGTGTATGACATGCTTTAAGTGGTACAGCTGTTAAACGAGCTCCTCATTGTAATCAGTGAAACATCAGCCACGTGAACCACAAACACGACACGGACGTCACGCTGAGCCTCTTACTGTCAGAATCCATTGACCTGATTTCGGTTTTAACGCACAGCTGCAGCACATGAGCGCCTCTTGTTTACACCTCGTGGTTGTGTTACTGTGATCAACCGGCTTGCGTGGTTCTGCGTTAGCCTCTGCACTAAATTTAGCTTCTGTCTCTATGCGTCATAATCAAGTCGGCAGATATCTGCAGCAGGCCTGGAACACATGAGACTAAATATCAAGTGTATCTATAGATAGGATTGCTCCTTTTTTTCAGCCCAGAAATTTGTCAAGCTCTAAGTTTGAGATTTAACCTTTGAGTCAGGGGAAAGAAGAAAAAAAAACCCCACAAGGCTCACATGGAGCTCTTTTGTGATATATTGGCCCACGTTTTATTTTTGGAATTAGGAAGAGCTCCTCAGCAAAATGAGCAAATATCAGACCAAAATGAGCAGCAATTTTGATCTCTTTTGTGCACAAGTTATAGAGTAACTATAATTTTATACCATTAAACCATATACTGAATGATCACCACTACTGCAGTTTAGGCAAATCCTTGGATACACCTTCTGCCTGTAAAACTGCTGTGCTAAGAATGTATGCAGAGAGCCCCGGGTTTACATCTACAATAGGTACTGTAAGCCGGCAGTATTATATGCGTCTAAATATAGCGCATCAGGAAAGCAGGTCAGCCAGAGAGGAGGCTGAAGTTTTTATTCAGCTCTTTTACAGTGTAGAGAATGGTAGTTCCTGTCAGACCACTCGTTTGCTTTTATTCCTCTCTCACCATCACCCTGTGTTGAAATTCCATCCTCTCTGCAGGGGGCCAGGTCACTCGGGTCGTAGACCGCTTGGCCTGTGAGCTGAGAGGCTGTACGTTTATTCGAAGTCATTAAGTTTATGTCAGATCCATTAGTCGGATCTATTCAGCCAGTGAGCTGAGATTAAGTTCACATCAAGAGCTCAGTATATTTCACCACACTGCTGTGGATGAGTAGCATTTTATAAGGTAAAACGACTTTGGTATTTATAATGCACCAAAATAAAAACTTTTTGGCTAAAACTGAAATGTAAGGGAAAAAATGTAATGAAAAAAAAACACACAAAAAAACCCAAACAAATCCCAAGTACTTATATTATTATTTTTCTTTTATTAGTTGTAGTAGTAGTAGTAGTATTGTAATAACAATAATAATAATAATAATAATAATAATAATAATAATAATAATAATAAAACTGATAGCAACACAGTTTTTGTAAAAATAATTTATTCACTTTAGTAAATCTTAAAAATCTCCAGCAGCTCTGTTGTGTCAATAATACAATTTTAACAGCAATACTAATAATTATACACTTTTGCACTGGTGCAAATAGTTTTGTAATTTATTTAGCCTTTTATGCTTTCAAAAAATGAATAAAAACATTAATTAATTAATTAATTCTTCAAATAATTATAAGGTAATAAAATCACATTATTGCTGAAAAGTCAGACCTTTCAATAGGAGATTATTCCACAAAACTGAGCTGAAAATAAATAAAATGAAATAACAAAATATGTTTATCTACTAGGGTGATATAGCTGCCATTTGTCATAACCTGTGACCAAACGATAGTTGTATAAAGAAGTCTTCACCTGGGATTAACCTTGTTGAATAGTAACATGTGGTAACAGACCTCATCAAGTGCTGTAGATGGAAAATTTGAAATTAAAATGTCTGTCAGTGTTGTTATTTCAGATAAAAACAAAAGCAAGCAAAACCAAAAAAAATTACATGTAATTTCCTTTTAGTGCATGCATTTTGTCCTGTGCAGTTTCAATGATATCTGTCCATGCACTTCCTGATTAAGGAACATATTATTAGAAGTACACACGATCATTTCATGATGTGTGTATTGAATATGATATAATCTCTTGTATTAATACAGGACCTTGTGTTTGTAAGGCTATAATATATTGTATAATGTGTGTTATAGAAGTGCGGGACAGGGACTGGCACTTTACCTCAGC
>CM074922.1:24522094-24538002 GCA_037576815.1 Pangasius larnaudii | reverse complement strand
TTTGTGCACAGGGGCATCGTCATGCTGGAACAGGTTTGAGCCTCTCAGTTCCAGTGAAGGGAAATTGTAATGCTACAGGATACAAAGACGTTCTGTACAATTGTGTGCTTCCAACTTTGTAGGGAGGAACCACATATGGATGTGATGGTCAGGCATCCACATATTTTAACCATATAGTGTGTTATGCAGCATCATATTTTGTTCAAAGATTCATCTTCAGATTAACCTCGTGGCAGAGGTAACCAGGTTTGGCACCAAAATATCGTGCTAATTTACGATATTCATAATGCCATCATTATACGCAGGAGGCCCTGGACCACTAGCTGTAAAAACATCAGTGCAGTTCTCTTTTTGTTCTTGCCAAACACGTCGATGGTGTGCGTTGCATATTCAACTGTAATTCCAGCGAGTCTTAGTGATTAGCCTGGCTCTGCATTTTGTTACAACCTGGTCTGGCTCAGGCAGTAACATACCAGAATTGAGTTTGCTTTGTGACTTTATTTTTTTTTTTTTCAAAAATGAATAGCGGATTAAATCCAGAAGCTGAGCATGCCAAAAACAATAATCCACCCCGTAAATGTTTTTTTTTTTTTACGAGTGTGTGTTTGTATGTACTGTATACAATTTATATATATATTAAAAAAAAAAGAGAGTCACAATGAACTAGTACACAGGCAATAATTAAGAGATGAGACGTAACAATGTCAGTAGCCTGCACTGGCATGCATTATGGGGAGACGTTATATAAAATATGCTTGGACGCGTCGGTCAAACCAAGGAGCGGGAACAAGTCATGTGGCAATGAGTTGGACCTGAAAGACAAAACACACCCACTGTACTGACATAGACACACGTAAACCCAGCAACAGACAAAAATACAACAGAGGTCATCTTCAGCCAAGTCTCAACCTCCATGCAGACAGGTTTTTGGCCAAAGTCATGAACAACAGTTTAAATGTTTAAAATTTATTTATTTATTAAATGATGACGGTTTGCTTGAATTTATTTTTAAATGTACAATTTTGCCACATGGATGGGAGATGAGTGCTGTTTATTTTATTGCTCTGTGTCTTTAAAAGTGTCTAATTCTCTATGGTGCACTAGAGAAGAGAAGACAACATAACGTGCATAAGCAGTTCACTTATAGGGAGATACTTTGCACACTTTGACACATTTTTTTTTTTTCACTCCATGCGCACTGTCTATGACGTTTTTTTCTCCGTGCCCTCTCGTACAGGTGCCTGCTCGCCTGCGGTGCTGGCTGCTGGGCCTGTTGCAATCCAGCACAGGCAGATCCACCATGCCCTCATCCCTAAAGGCAAAGGGGGTCGCTCCTCGTTCAGCGGAATAGCAGCCACCGTGTTCGGGGCCACTGGCTTCCTGGGCCGATATGTTGTCAGTCGACTTGGTGAGTGTGTAACAGAAGTGTCCAGTCGTGGTCCTGTAACAGTGATTTCCTGCACTAACATGCAACAGATAATAAATTAACATTAAATGCAGTGTGAAATAAAACTCGTTAAGTGCACAAGTTTGCGTACCTAATGGAAAAATAAAGACAAAAAAAAATTAATCCATTCTGTGTGTTAGGTTTTACAGATGCTCATAAGTATATAAATGATCATGTACTGTAATGTAGCGTATGTTCAAGCTACAGAGCGTAGGAAAAATACAATAAGATTATTGAGTTAGGAAACAAAAATACTCTGTGGTGACGAGGTGGTTTGGGGCGTGATATTAAGTGTAGTTACTGTTACCACATCAAAGTGCATTATTATTTTCCAATAACATCACGTCCTGAAGTGTTTTATTCCCCTTATACCACAGCATCACACTTTATTACTTTATAGTTACGTACAATTTTGTCGAATGTCCATGAAGCAGGTTGGTTCATGTCACTTATGTTATTGCAGCTATAAACACTTCACTTTGTCTTGAAGTTAGTCAGTAAGATAGAAGATAAGTTAGAAGTAAGACAAAAAAAAAAAGTTTTTTAGTTACTATAGAAACGATAACATTTAAAATGAGTGCATTAATATAAACCTGTGGTTTGCCAGTGATGCTTTTCTAGAAAGTTAATCAGAGCCTTTAAGAATTCGACAGTGGTATGACACAAATCATACGTACACTATGGACAAAGTGGATTCAGTTTTAAAGTGTTCATTCAATTGGATGTATGAATTAAGATGCTTATTAAAGTCTTTTGCTTTGTGTTCTCAGGACGGATCGGCTCTCAGGTCGCGATTCCTTACCGGTGTGACCAGTATGATCTCATGTACCTCAGACCCATGGGCGATCTCGGCCAGATCATCTTCATGGTACGTTCTGGTCACCTTGTGTTAAGCCAAGTGCCCACTACACGATTTTAACCCTGACAGTCCGTGACCACTCGGATAGTGTTCACCGTACAGGAATGTGATTTTCTCAGTCTGCGAGCCATCGCCAAGCAGGTTTGATTTTCTCGCCGACGAATCACAGAGAGAAGGGGTGTCCAAAAATCCGGCCCCAGGGTCAAATGGGGCCTGGGGATAGATATTAATTGGCCTGCAGCTTCTCTTTCAGGATGTATGATAGGTGGCCCACTGGCCAACATGCTGCAGTTTTTCCTTTCACTTGATGGTGGCAGGTGCAAGAGCCTGTTTTTCCTCTGGCTACACTTGCAAATTAATTTTACAGGATGATATCTAGTCATGGCTGCAAAGAAAAAACGCAAAGAAAGAGAACATGAGAAAGAGAGAAACAAGAGAAAGAGAGCATGTCAAGCCTTTTGGGAGTCCTGAAGTGGATTTGCTACCAAGTATTAAAAATGATAGTTTAATTTGTGATAATGTTTGTTTGCCCAAGTACTTTTGGGTGCTGAAATATATATAATACCTGATTTGGATGTAAATAAATCCCTGAATCCAGTTTATTATCCATCTCTTTCTGTGGGAGTGCGAGAACAAAATGAGCACAATACATTTTTTGGCATGTCTTACCCAAATGGCTGTTAAAAACGGCAAAAATAAACACAAACACAACTTATCTTGGCGCACAGTGTAAAAATAGCTATGTTTCTTTTCACTTCATGCATCTCCCCAACTGTTACTGCCTCTTATTTCTCTTTTTACTTGTTTCTGTACAAAGTAGCGACAGTCCTGTGATAGACAGCTCTCACGGTTATTTTCGTCAGAAGGCAGGATTTGGTGATGAGGTGCACTTCGATTGATGGTATAGTGTGCACTACACCCGTACAACACCAAACAACTGATCACAAGCGATTCAAGTGGTGTAGTCTGAGATGGTCAGCGATTTTGAGGTTTTGAAAGTCGTGTAGTGTGCACTTGGCATTATGGCATCATGTGAGTGCAACAGCATCCTTTTACCTTTATCATTATTCCTCAGACGTCTTGTTTTTGTTTGTTTTTTATGTTTCAGGAATGGGATGCAAGGGATACGGAATCAATCAAAAGAGCAATAGCTCACTCAGATGTTGTGATCAACTTGGTGGGAAGAGAGTGGGAGACCAGGTATGCAGGGCTTGGGTATGTTTATTGAATGGAAAGTTTCGGAGCTGAGATGGAGTCTGCTATACGTCCTGTTTTGCACTCTGCAGAAACTACAAGTTCGAGGACGTGTTCGTGACCATCCCTCAGCAGATTGCGAAGGCGTCACGGGAAGCCGGAGTCTCAAAGTTCATCCACGTCTCGCACCTCAACGCAGACATCCGCAGCCCGTCGAAATACCTGAGAAAT
This sequence comes from Pangasius larnaudii, assembly GCA_037576815.1. Classification (NCBI taxonomy): domain Eukaryota; kingdom Metazoa; phylum Chordata; class Actinopteri; order Siluriformes; family Pangasiidae; genus Pangasius; species Pangasius larnaudii. The sequence continues at coordinate 24,534,271 of CM074922.1, read as the reverse complement.
AAGGTACGCTGGATGATGCGCACAATTTCTCCACTCTGATGAGAACCTGAGAATCTGATGAGGCTGATGCTTCACACTTTAAAAGACATTTATCAAGTTGGATACGAGCAAATTCATTCGTAAATTGTTTGCCGGGACCTGTGCACAAGAAATGTGGTATTCATGAATATCCAGGTAGTTCCTACGAGAGCTCGTGAGTTTGTCTAAATTCACATACAAGGAGACTCACGAATCAGTCCGTGAACTTTACCTTTTATGGAGTTTTGTGGGCATCAGTTAAAGGTAAATCAGCGGAGCTGTGAATACCCTTGGTAACTGGCCTGAGTGAAATTTTTTTTTAGTTCAGTTTGCCTTACGAAAACATTACACTTTTATCATTTAAATGTTTACACGTTAGTCATGTGTTTTTATTTACAAAAGATTGATAAATAATACTAATTTTTAGGTTTAGTAATGCCATTTAAATATTAATCATTTCATAAAATGAGAGTTTGTCGTTAAAAATCGGGATGTTGTTTTCCAGCTAAATCACTTCTAATGTCAAAATTCCACCTTTAAACTCTGAAAACCTAAAACCCACTAACCCATGAGCTAAGGAGAAGGTGATTCAGCTTCAAGACGGCTGATGCTGCCGTTTTTTTAGCTTTGCGACATCCTTTTTCTATTTTTTTTTTTTTTTTTAATACATAACCGTGCAGTATACGGTGTCAGAAACCACGTAAGCATATGCACAATACTTCACTAACCTGTTTTGGCTGAACTGTTCATGACGAGCAGTAAGTGATTGTGACTTGTGTTGAGCAGGCTGTTGGGGAGACGGTTGTGAGGGACGAGTTCCCGGATGCCATCATCATGAAGCCGTCCGAGTTCTTCGGAAGAGAAGATCGCTTTTTCAACCACTTCGCTAGTATGTGTCTAGTAGTCCATCTCGCGCTCGACAAACATCATCAATAACAGCATGCTGGGATTAGACTGAGATTTATTTCCCATTTGATTTATGGATTAGTTGAAGTATTTTAATTTTTAAAGTAGTAGTACTACAAAAGTGTCAACTAGGCTTCATTAAGTAACAAATCTCTAACTACAATACATTATTACTGGCATTTATCAGGTAATCTGTCATGTCATGAGACACCAACTAACGTAACATACTTTCCTCCAGAAGTCCTCATCTGGAGCACCTTGAGAAAGAAAAAAAAATGTGGGATAGAAAATGCAGACTGAAATCAGATCACATTGTTTTGCAGACATTTGCAGTACAATGTAGAATAAATTTAAGAGACAGTTTTAGACTAGTAGGATTGTATATGCACAAGAAGATGGCAAAAAATAATTTTAATGTTAGCACAGTGTATCTAGTATGGAGTTCATGACAATTTGCCATCACTGCAGATTTGTCCTAGTTTAGCAATCTGTAATCCTCCCACATTAATTGACTGCCACCGTGTATAACAGCATTTTAATACCACACTCGAGTGCATTAACTGCACGCTTGTGGATATTTTTTTTTCCTCATTACTCACTTACCTCAACTTTGAATTCAGCTCTAAATGATTACTTAGGAGCATTAATGAGTAAAAAATAAACACCTTAAACACTGACTAAAGTAAATAAGCTCTAATTTACAGGTAGGTGATACGACAAAAATATCACGAAATGTAAAGACAATCATTTGATATGAAATGCATCATATGACAGTAATGTTGCTTTTAAAAAAATTTTATAGAAAATAAATAATGTAACACTGAAAAGGTGAAATTGTAAAAAAAAAAAAAAAAATTACAATTTTAAATATTCAAACTAGTACAAAACTTTAACATCTAATCAGCTGCTTTTGGAGTTTTTAGCTATTATTTTAAAAAGGCAACATAGTTTATAAAGCTGTCATGATACAGATGATCACTGTATCTCAGAAAATTGTGACATAATCACAGTTTCGATATTATATTTCCACATTGCCTAGCTGTAGTGAAAATAGTACAAATCTTTATCTGCTGCTTTTGAAGTTTGTAACTGATATTTAAAAAAAAAAAAACATTTTATATTAAAAAAAATAATAATTAATAATAATAAAGAAAAGTGTATTTTGATATCAATATTATATCATATTGCACAGTCCTAGTATAATATTTTTGCATAAATTGTTGAAAACATGATTTTAGAGTACACTAACGTGTGTGTGTGTGTGTGTGTGTGTGTGTGTGTGTGTAGACATGCGCTGGTTCGGCAAGGCCGTGCCTCTGATAGCGATGGGCAAGAAAACAGTTAAGCAGCCTTGTCACGTGAGTACTATATACTCTTTTTGACTCAAATGTTTTTAAGTGACTACATTTGGAAATCTTTACCGTGTGTGTGTGTGTGTGTGTGTGTGTGTGTGCTCGCGCGCGCGCCATGATCAAGTCTAGCCAACAGTTTTTTTTTGTTTTTTTTTTTTTGTACTGAAAGTACAGCAGTTCCTTGGTCAGTATTTGCAGTCATGGCCTCTCTGTTCTGTCTGTAGGTGGTGGACGTGGCCAAGGCCATTGTTAATGCCATTAAAGATCCCGATGCCAACGGCAAAACATATGCATTAGTCGGGTAAGAGGAAAGCATGATTATGTATGAGCACTGCTTTCAGTGTTGGTAACCTACAGACTACTGAGCCAGCACCATCATCCCTAATGCCAACATATCCATCAGAACTCTAACATTACCTCCCTTTGACCTTTACGATACTTATGAACAGCTGTTAGGGGGGTGTTTCTTCTTTCTGAAGGCGAATGGTGTGCTTCTCAAACATTACATGTACATACAGTGCAAATGTTTGGTTTCTGGGTGGGGGGGGGGAAGAAAAAAAAAAAAAAACTCAAGCTCTCACTCTCTCTAGCCTGGTCAGTTCTCTCTCTCTCTCTCTCTCTCTCTCTCTCTCTCTCATTTTACAGAGAAGACTTTCCCATACTGGGAAATTTACTTTGCAAATCACTGTTACAAAGTACTAACATTGGAGACTCCTTCCATAAATGTTAAATAAATGTCTCCAAACCAAAAATGTCACATCAACAATTCTACATTTTACATTGTTAAAATCTGTTTGTTATGGGTCTTAGATATGTGGAGCATCCGTACAAGTCCCTGTGTATCAGCTTTAACTATAGAAACATTAACGAATCAGAACGAGGGCATTAATATAAACCTGTCATTCATGTTACACCTGGAACTAGTGTCCAGGCCATATACAGAAATAATGCAACACCTTCTGACCAATCAGAATTGAGAATTCAGCAGCACTGTGGTATAAAATATGACCTAACTTTGTCCGTTATCCTGGTCAAACATTAATACTGTTGCTTTTGCCAAGTCTGTAAATGTGAAAAGGGGTTTAAACACTGGACTGAGGTTCTCCTTTTAAGAAATGTCCCTCCTGCTGTTTACTCTGTATGAGCTGTAAGGTCAAAAATCTGCTCGACCATGATGTTGTTTTATTAATGTGATTTTTTTTATTTATTTATTTTTTTTAAACTCTGCGTTTTTGTCAATGTTTAGTTAGAAAGTAAAGTTAATAGAAGATTAAAGCTGAATTTCCGAAGGTTCACCTCAATCCAGAATGAAACACAAACCTATGTTTAATCAGTCTGTAGTGGCTTAAGCATACACATGTAAATATGGTGATTTAAAAATGTAAATGCATTAACTTGAATATGGCACAAAGCACAGCTGAAAGGAAAATAGGACTTCTCCTGTTGACTCTGTCAAAGTCTCAATGCTTATAGAATTTGTTGCTACCTTACAGTGTGCAAACAGGTGGGATTAATCGCTTAAACAATGTCTCTTACAAACTGTGTGTAATTCAACACCGTGTTCTCTCTCAGGCCTAACCGATACCTGCTGCATGACCTGGTGGAATACGTGTACGCTGTGGCCCACAGGCCGTTTGTGGCGTACCCCATGCCACGCCCTCTCTACCAGTAAGCCCTTTCCTTTGTTTCAGTGGTTTTTCAGATGGTAGTGGTCACTGATGTGTGCATGAATTAATAATAAAAACTGGTGTTCTCATTTTTAGTCTCGTTGCCAGCTTCTTTGAGAAAAATCCCTTTGAGCCGTGGACGACACGTGACAAAGTGGACCGGGTATGTGTATCAGAGCCTGGGATATGATAAGGATTTCAAAGTACTTGCATAATAGTTAATAGGAGTGCACTGTTGGACTTGTGTAAGGCATGTTGTTAGGCAGTAAAGTGCTGTAATTTTGTTTAACACACGCTTCCACATTGCGAACGGTAACTAATCCTTTAATCAGACTTGAAATGTAGTCAACATTTTTGTTAATGATAGCAGCAACAACGGCAAATCATCAGTAAACTAGAAAAATAATTGTATAAGTAAGGGATAAACCACTTGGTGTGCGGTTATAGGGAAGTAATCAGCAACAGGCTGGTGTGACAAGTTGATTTCCAATAACAGCCCATTCCAGTGTTTTATTCCTTTTGTACCACAGTGATTTACCTCTTATTATATTTTTAAATATATATTAATGCACATTTTATCCTTCTGTATTTAGAAATCAGCAGTGCTGTGGTAAAATTAGAACTAATTACACAGCAACAGTTTAATAATGTTATTCAAAGCCACCTGAAATATCATTCAGAATTTAGTTTAAATTCCCCTGTCATGCATTTACCCGTTATTCTACACCTGTAAGAAACGTTCTGAACTTTCAATTTTACCGTCCATCATGTACACAACATACCAGTGTATTTCTACGTAGTCTTCAGGTGGTACAAATGTTTATTTTGTCTATTTTTTGTTGCATTGAAAGTATACTCATTAACTGCAATACCTGAATTCAAAGCAAAAAAAAAAAAAAAATCCTAGACTCCCTCCACATTGGTGATGGATATTTGTGGTATCCAAACTGCATGTAAATAATTTGGTCCTGCTGGGTTCAGATATTTCCATATGATTTCCATGCACCTGGCTTACCTTAACTTATCCTTCATCGTCAGTGGTGTGTGCTTGCCGAGGCTGAACAAGTGGCCGATGTCAAGAAAGCAAACATCAAACCACAAAACTGTGTTCTCCCCGTGCCCACATGAGTTCCCTCACTGTTCCCTGCTTTCCCCCAAACTCCCAAAAATGCCAATACGTTGATTGGGCCTCCTTTATTCAATTATTTAGTAAAGTTGTGTGTAAACTCTATAACCGCTCACAGAAAGCTGAAAACGACAAAATGACAACTAAACGCAGCATGTGCTAAATCTTCCAGTAATGCAGCTCAGCCACTGCAGATACCTCAGACACACGCCGACATTTCCTGCTTTTCCAGGGTGCCATTGCTTTTGTCCTAATAAAATGGCTAGGCTTATTCATCTTAATACGATATTACCGAGTTTCACAAAATGTTTATTAAACCGATAAATAAATTATTTATTAAAATAAATAAGCGATTTATACTTCACAGCATAATCCGTGAATAAAATCCCACTAAATCATCAACAGTTCTAGATTATATTTAAAGTTGATCAATCGAGGTTCACATTAGTGAGTCTCCTTTTACATAAATTTACACAAACTTGTCAGATATGAACTTTTTTCTGGATTTTCATGAATACCACATTTCTTGTGTAAACGATCCTGTAAACGATTTATGTTAAGAATTACAGTATTAACTGTTGTGACATTGCTCTGCTTTCCAGTTCCATTTAACGGACATGAAGTACCCAGACCTGCCAGGCTTTGAGGACCTGGGCATCACGCCTTCCTCTGTGGAGCAGAAAGCCATTGAGGTCTTGCGCCGCCATCGCCGTTTCCGCTTCCTGGAGGCCGAGCTGAGCGAGACCAAGCCTGCCAAAACAGTCACCTATTGAGCAATCAGTCAGAGCGCAGTCCTCTGCTCGTCTTCACGCGTTGTACTGTCTGGTTTTACTGCAACTCTGTACATAAATAAATCATAAATAAATAATTAAATAAAGATGACCCGTATCTTGGGCTGTCTGTCTGAGTTGTGAGTGAAGGGGAAATTTAGTGTTCAGGAACTGAGTGTGAAGGGAAGTGGAGTCCATAAAGGGAAAATCCACCCTGAATGACATGTATATCAATATTTATAATCACTATGTGATCTTGTGATTAACTGTGCAAAAGTGCAAAATTTCTGGGTTGAACTTTATTTTAAACTTCTCTCACTAATATGTTGGTCTATTTTCAGGTCTAGCACAATGGTTTCCTACATTACCCACAATGCTGTTTGACTACGTGCTGACAGTGATGCTGTGCGATTTATCCCTTGCTTCACATCTATCTAAAGAGTGTGATGCAGCGGCGCTTTAGTCCTTTAGTCCAGCTCTCTCACCTCCTTATCTGTTCACTCTGCTCAAACAGATCAGCTTCCAAAGCTTCAACTTCAATTCTGATTCCACCATCTACAACGTCACACTCTTCATCTCGAAGTTCACTAACTAGCCGAGCAAAGTCCCTGCAATAACTCGGCCTAACTGCGTTGTATAACTGCATTGCATTCTGGGACTTTGAATCCAACGTTTGCTATCTCCACTACTTCTATGTTCGGATTATCATGAATTTGATACTGAACATTGCTGGAAGATGTTGAGTGAGAAAAGAAGCTCTTGCTCTTTGTTGTCTAGGCGCTAACAGTGAAACCTGACGTATCTCTTGAGCTTGAGATCGTTGAAAATGTTTTCTCCAAACATTTAAATGCCATTTTAACTGCAAGCAATGTCCCGACGTGACATCAGTGTAGTAGACAGCTTCTCACTGGAATAACGAAAATACATCAAATCATGAAGCACTTCAGAGATATTTCAGTATAAACATATTTTATGTGTTTCAGGGTGGAAATTTTCTTTAATCTTTCTTTTCTATAGATGTTCTTTTCCACAAGGTGTTTCAAAATTCCTTTAGGTTTCTGTCTGAAAGGTCATCACCTCACTGCTCCTGCGTCCTGGGTTCAATCCTGAGCTCGACTTACTGTCTGTCCTAAGTTTCGCATGTTCTCCTCATGTTCACGTGGGTCTCCTCAGGGTTCTGTGGTTTCCTTCCACTGTCTAAAAACATGCAACACGTCCAAAAGTCTGAGACACATTGAAAATCTTTTTTTTTTTTTTTTTTTAAATTTCATTCAAATCTAGAACTAAACAGAAATTTTTTGTATTTTTAAACAATAGAAAGCTATGAAGAAGAAATATTCAACATTCTGCACTGTTTAGGTCACTATTCAAATTTATATAAAAGGAGGATGTACTGAGAAATTATGTAATAGTTCAGAGATTCTGTGTTTCACTCAAATTGTCATGCTGGTACTATAATGTCAATTTCATTTTAAAAGCTTGTGTTAAATTACAAAAGACTGCAATTCTTAAAATGAAATTTTTGCTGTGATTATATTGGGGTCCATGACTCTTTTTTTGATGCATGAAGTCAATGGATGAGAAACCTGCTCTAGTGGCTACCACCCCAGTGACAAGGTGCAGTGTAGTACTCTCATTGTAATATTAGGTACAAAGTTCAAGAGATCACAATCCTGTTTGTATGTTTGTTCTTTCTTTTGCTGCAGTGTAAACACTGCATTGTTTTATCCTTTACTGGTTTACATTTGCAAAAGATTGCAGTAGTGTTGTGGGGTTTTTTTTCTTTCTTTTATTCCATTCATCATTACCTGCTGGCCGTTTCCTGTTCTTCTTGCAGCCACTCCCTCTGGCTCTTCAGGCTCTGTACTGCAGGGAGAGGATGTACTTTCACATCCACAGGCGCTCCTACACACTTATCTTAGAAATTTCAGGGTTTTTTTTGTGAGAATGAGGAGTCGAGGAGTCGCAAAAGCAGCGTGCTTTCTGAGCACGTCTGCACTTTTGATGTACGCGGTGTTTTATTTCACTGTCTTCCTCAGAAATCCGTCTCCAAACCTCCTTCGAGGGCTGAGGCTGGAAAGGGCAGCTGAACACACCATCCTGGACAAACTGGAGGGAATTGAGCGTCAGATTAATCAAATAGGTGAGTTTGTTCAATTAGAAATTAATGGGTTTGCATGCACAACATTTAGTTAGCTTTCTTTAATAAGCACGTGCATCATGTTTTACCTTCATTTCATTAGTACTAAGTGGGGTTTTTTTGGGGGGTATTTTTAAAGATGTACCTGTGCCAGGTGTGGAGCCTCATTATGGTGCGGTATGACGCACGTGCGTTCAGGTTCAGGTGTTCAAGGTGTTGCAGTCTTCAGTACTGCTGCACCAACAAGTCGTTAAAAAGTCCCAGAAGTGTTTTTGGAGCCGAATCTAAGTTGGTTTACACCATAAACAAGCTCACCTGCGAGGTGTATACATAAATATAATCTCTAAGTTACATAAAAGGTTGTACTTTATACTTGGACTCTGTAAAGCTGAGGGCAAATTGCTGTGAACGAGACATTAATATTGCACCTGATAGGGGAGAATGGGGTCAGTTGTATCAGCCCTACCGGTGCAACACAGATAAGATGTTTGTGTAACAGTCATGGAAAGTCATTTACATATGGTGAATTTGACTTCTCCTCATTTATACTTTTGACTATTATATATTATTTGTAAAGATACAAGCTTCCCTGAACTGAGCTATATTTCTCTTTTGCATGTATATCAATCATAAGTAAAGCTGTAGCCGAAAAAAAAAAAACCTCCAAAAGTGAAAAAGGAAAAAGAAAATTGCTGCAGAAACACTGCAGACATTTTGACAGCTGGTATCTGATCACAAACTGAATCAGTTAGGCTTATGTCCATTTCACTAAGGCACCGAACTATCCATCAACTTAATAAAATCGTGAGAATTACCACACTTAGCTACCTAGAAAAAAATGGAGAGATACACAAACACACACACACACACACACACACACACACACACGGGCAAAAAAAAAGGGACCAAGCCAAAATGGCTATCTAATGCAGGTTTTGTGTCTAGGAGATACGTTAAAAAGCCATTGCTGTCTCAGAAAAACATCAAGGACAGAATGAAGGTTTTGGCAGAACATGGAAGGTTTGATTCAGGGTGGTTCAGAGTTACATGGTGATGCTCCAGAGAGGAGTCTGGTGAGAAATACAATAGCGAATGCATGTCTACTACAGTTAGGCATGGAGGAAGAGATGTCATGATGTGGTGAGCCTTATCAGCTGCTGGTATGGTTGAGCTGCTTCACTGTGAGAAGTCAGCTAATGCTTTGGAATACAGAAGAATACTGCAGAAAGGCTTGCTTCCCACAACTGAAAAGTTGTTCTCTAAAGAGGAACGATCAGATGTTATTTTTCAACAAGACAATGCTCCTGCCCACACTGCAAACACCACCAAAAACTGAGCTGAGAACAAGTCCATCAGCCTCATGTTTTGGCCTGGTCAGAGCCCAGATTTGAATCCTATAGAGAATATTTGGTCTCATTCGAGTCTGATTTTATTGCAGGGCTTTGAAAATACATGATCAAATCATGTGGGCTGGAAGAAAACAAATTGTGTTGATGCAACTCAATTCTTTCATGTGGAACCGATGTACATATTTGAATTAAGTACATTCAATGAATTGTTTTTTTTTTTTTTTTTTTTAGTTTAGTTTAGGTTTTTAGGCAGATTGTCTGTTTTCACCACCATGTTTGTTAAACTAATTCCTTACACAACATGATCTTTGACTGTTTTTTAAAGTTGAGGTGCCAAAACATGTTATAGGCAGAAATACTTAATGTTAGCCAAATCAGATTTTTCATCTTTTTTCGTCTGTTTGCCAGAATTCAACCACAGCCACATCCGACACATTTTCCCAAACCACCACACATTTAACAAAACACTTGGAAATGCTCACCTTTCTGGAAATCTTTGTGGCACAAGGAAGAAAGGCCTGAGCATTTCAGCTGTTCATAAGCCCTATCCAGACAGGATTAAATTTACATGGGATCCTGGGGAAATTTTCTATTTTACAGGTGCTACTCTGTGATTCTATTTCTTTAAATACTGTACATGATCTAATTATTTATATTCAACCTGCTAATCATTTACAGTTATTCATTTATCAGAATTTAACATCAGGTATTTAAGGAACTGATGCACATGACCAAACATCCAGGTTCATAGAAATTGTAAAAACCTGTGGTAATTTTATTGCAGTCCAGATGCACAAGCTTTTTTTTCACAGTTTTTTTCCATAGTTTCTTTTCCACATTTAGTAAAACTAAATAGGGCTAAACATTTATGCACCCACTTACTAAAGGTTTTAGCAAAGAAAGTGCTTCATCTGGTGCAAATATAGTACAAATATAGAAGAGTTCTTTACTGCATGAGAAATAATATGTAAAAATAAATATATACCTGTCTCTTCCACACACATGGGTCTGGCAACATTCTGATCCATTGATTTAATTTGACATATCTGCTGATGAATGAATGGTAGTTGTTTATTATGAATAGTTAACAGACAAATTTACTCATGTGTACAAAAAAACTTTAAAAAAAAAGAGCTTTAGAATATTTTACTTATAAGATTTTGAAAAATGTATGATAAATGTTACTACTCACTCTCTATTGTCTGCGTAAAAGCACTGCCCCGAAGTTGGAAAATTAAGCCATAAGTAGCTTATAAGGAAAAATAAATGTGATCTTTTGAAAACTATCCATTCCATCTATCCATTTTCTGTCCTGCTTATCCTACACATGGTCACAGGGAGCCTGGAGCCTATCCCAGGGCACGCTCGGCACAAGGTGGGGGACTCCCTGAACGGGGTGCCAACCCATTGCAGGGCACAATCACACACAATCACACACCAAATCACACTACGGACAATTAAGAGATGCCAATCAGCCTACAACGCATGTCTTTGTCCTCTGGGCAGGAGTTTCTGGTATAAATGAGCAAGGCTGAGCCCCTCTTGTCTTTCAAAGATATAAAAACATCAATCCAAAGTTTTATTTTTGGCACAAACATCAGATAATTAGCTTTTAACAAATGGCTTACAGTGGATTTTAGAAAGGACTTTGTGGAACCAAGCACAATAGCACCACCAACAGTCTTAAGAAAAATATACAGAATGGTATAAAGAAGCGAGAAAGCGAGGCTGGGGTTGAACCCTTAAAGGTGCTGTGGATGATTCCATCATTGCATTGCCATTTAGCACCTGTATCTGTTATAAATTAAACTTTTATTTTTTTAACCAATCAGAAATGTGATACATTTCTCTACATCTCAAGCAACAGTCTCTCTCTCTCTCTTTTTTTTTTTTTTTTTTAAGACAGCATTTCTTTGCTGCATTTTGCTCTTAAATGAGTAAGAGGGTTGAATATTTTTAGCACAGAATTTAAAAAAATACAAAATTTCAATTGATCTAGCATCTATTTAAATTTAAATTTTTGAAGCATTTTAATGATTATATTTCAGGGGAAAGTATATTATTTCAAGGTAAATTGCAGTTATAGTGGACTTTGACATGCAAAAAATGCTGTTTTCTAAGTGCTGTGGAGGTTTTATTAATGTTTTAGGTTATTTATCTGAAATATGCACACAGGTTGGTGTGAAGGGTGTATGTAAAGGTGTTAGATACATATCTGTAAATATAATAAGTAGAACCCTTTTTTGGAAGCTAAGAACCCTTAATTATCCAATGAACCCTTAAAAACCCCTATAGGTATGATCAAGATGTTCTGTGATGTTTCCATAGCTAAGGAGCTGAGGAGTCAGAAAGTCTCACAATCTGGCGAAGATCAGCCAGCAGTGGAGAAGAAGACGCAAGTGGTCAGCAAGTTGTTCCCAAACTCAGAGCTGTTCGTCAAGTGGGGTGATGAGCTGTCTGAGGAGGAGCAGAAGCAAGCTGAGCACTTATTTCAGCTTTACGGCTACAACGTGTTTCTCAGTGACAGACTCCCTCTGAACAGGACACTACCTGACACCCGCGACTCCAGGTACAAACCTGCTTACATGTACATTTTACAGGGAGGATCTCTCAGGGTGAGACATGACACATTATATTGTACACTTCTGGGCACAAAAAAAGGGGCTAAGCCCAAAATAGCAAATATTAAGCTTTTAATGGTCTTAACAACAAATCATTGGTCAGAAAATTAGTATGAATGAAACAAATGCACCCCTGAGAGCTCCTGTGCCATAATTTTGCTGCAGTGAACTGTTTGGGGAAAAGCTATAAACAGGAAAATTCACATTTTATATATATATATATATATA
>CM074922.1:24510214-24521994 GCA_037576815.1 Pangasius larnaudii | reverse complement strand
TATATATATATATATATATATATATATATATATATTCTTATTCTTGTAGGCAAAGGTAAAATCATCATAATTATTAAAATGTTTGAAATAAAATTTTTAAAAAATTCCAAAAATATCTTTTTGGGGTTTTTTTTTCCTCCTTAAAAGATTAGTGATTATTTGCCACACCTGATGCAGCCCATCAAAACCCACAAGGTTTAAACATTTAAAGAACTCAAAGAGAAAAGCCATGTTCCTTTAACTATTTGTTTAATTTCTGCTAATTTCTTTGACCAATGATTTGTTGTTAAGACCATTATAAGCTTAATATTTTGCCATTTTTTGTTTTGCCCAGGAAAAACAACAGAATGATAGAAGGAAGCCAGCTTAATAAAAATATACATTAGCAACATAAAAAAATATTAAACAAACAGACAAACAGACAAATAAATAAATAAATAAATAAATAAACATTGCTAATGTGTTTTTCTAGATTTGGCATAAAGTGTCCCAATTCATTGCTATTTTTTCATATTCACATGCATTTATTTTTTTTTTCCACATACGTTCCCCAATTCCAAAATACTGTTGATTTGTAGGAGGTGAGTGTGAGGTAACGCTTCCCCTTTAGGTCAGTTAGTTAGTTGATTTACTGAAGCAAGCTAATGTTGCCTAACTGAATAATCTTACTCAACTGCTAGTTGGATTAACTAATAAATATTAATGAGCAGTGGGTGGAGTCAGTATAATATATTAGATTTTCTAAATGTGTAGGCATGACTTTTAGTTTAAAAAAATCACTGTGAAAATAAAACACTTTTAAATAAGTACATTTAAATACAACTATAGGGATAACATATTATGTTTTCAATTATTTGTTCTGTGTAATATGCTTCCATTGTTCCTAAATACATTAGACCTGATACTGAATGTGCAGTCACCCTGTGAGTGTGTATGAGTGTTTCTAGGTGTGTTTGTCTCTGTGTACGTCCACAGAGCTATTCAAATGGTGACGCATGTCATATGCGTAGAACTCAGCCGAATTTACCTTCATTTAAATCTAATTTACATGAAATATGCCATGAAAGACAAGTTTAACGTAAGCTAAAATAAATGGGCACTTAACCACATCTGCTCCAGGGGTGCCGTAGCACATCACGGCTGACCCTGTGCTCTGACCCCAGCTTCCTAGCAAGCTGGAACATGTGAAAAAAACTGCATTTCATTGGCTCAATAAGGTTGAATCTAATCTAATGTTCTATCCTGAGCTTGGGTTAGTGTCTGTGGAGTTTCACATGTTCTTCCCGTGTCTGTGTGGGTTTTCTCTGGGTTCTTCTGTTTTCTCCCCCCTCCCAAAAACTTTCCAATAGGTAAATTTGTCACTCTAAATTGCACCTGTAGAGCAAGAGTGTGTGTGTGTGTGTGTGTGTGTGTGTGTGTGTGGCATCCCATCCAGAGTGTATTCCCACCTCATGCCCAGTACTCTGAAGATCTACTCTGGATCTACCATGACCCTGAGCAGGAATATGGCGCTATCTGGAAATGAATAAATGAATGAATGATATGGTGGAAAAGTGGCAGTGTGATTGACGTGATACTTTTAATTTTTACTTAAATGCTGATAGAATTAATGAAAAACTCTGTAGACTTCCAACCCTGCCAATAATCACATTCCTGATAGGTGTGCTACGAAGGTGTATCCGGAGCAGCTCCCGACGCTCAGTGTGGTTCTGATCTACCTGAACGAGGCTCTGTCGATCTTAAAGAGAGCCATACACAGCATCATCCACAGAACGCCTGCTCATCTGCTCAAGGAGATCATACTGGTGGACGATCACAGCACTAATGGTTTGTAACTACAGTAGTGTGCAAAATGTTTTATTAACATTTACTGCAAGCGAGGTTTTACAGGTGTTGTATTGTTGTAGCTGCTACGCTAATTTCTCCTGAATCTTAACATGACTGCTCCCTACTTGAGGTTTTGAGAAAACAGTTCAAACTTCTCATGCCTTAAATAAGACAAAATGAAAGTGGTGTATTTTCAGTCATTAGAAACCTCGGTAAAGTGTCTAATGTTAAATAAAATAATTAGATCTTGTCAAAGGGGGTGCAAACTTTTCAACTGGCTGATAAAAAATAACCACTGATTTAGTGTCATTTGCTGTAATGTTGTATTTAAGGTGTAAATGAACCAGTAAATGAACATGTTTTGCAGATACTATAATTTATAAGCACTTTTTATTTATTTATTTATTTATTTATTTATTTAAAGCTGGGGCTGCATTTTTTTTACTCAAATGTTTTTCATTCAAAATCTATTAACATCACAAAAGTATGAACAGTGATCCAACAATAGCAGCCTGACCCATGGGTCTGTAAAGCATCGGATTTGATGAAAATCCAACGAATCTAGGGTGGGGGTGGGGTCAGGAGATCACAGTGATTAACTGATCACAGTTTGTTTTTAATCATTGTAGATGATCTGAAGGAAAAACTTGGTGAATTTATCGACCAAGTTCATCAACAGAGGCCTGGCTTACTTAAGAAAGTGAGCCACAAACAGCGACTGGGTCTGACACAAGCTCGTATTTCAGGATGGAAAGCAGCTGTCGGCGATGTAGTGGCCATCTTGGATGCCCACATTGAGGTGCATAAGCAATGGTAAAAACTTTTACATGTATAACCATGTCTGTCTTAGTTTACATATACAGGAAGTAAGGAATAAAACACTTGGGGATGTGATGTTATAGGAAAATAACCAACGACAGGGTGGTGTGATGTGGCACAATGTCAAGCAGCGTCTCTGTTACCACCCTGAAGATGATTATTTTCCTATAACAGCATGTCCTGAAGTGTTTTTTTTTCCTCTTATTTCTCTTATACCACAGCAATTTGCCAACGATTACATATTTATTAAAGACCAACATGTCACACTTTTTTTTCACAATTTTGAATGAAAGCATTTCTCTCTATGAAAAATTATCATTTCTCTCACTGTAAAACTGCATTACATCATCATTATTATCACCTTTCATTCTATGCTAGGATTTATATTTTCATTAAGTATATAGTACCAGAGCTCAGATGACACTTCCTAATTTAACCTCTGTACGTAATAAACATACAGAGTGAAGTATTATTTGGTACACACTACTGTTTAATTGTCTTGATTGAGGGTATGATGGGAGCAAATAGATTAATTTGTTTCCTTTGGTTTTAGGGCAGAACCACTGCTGGCCAGAATCAAAGCAGACAGGACAGTCGTGCTGTCTCCAGTGTTTGACCGGGTGGAGTTCGACACGCTTGAAGTGAGTTCATACTCTGCAAACGCCCATGCCTTCGACTGGCAGCTGTGGTGCATGTACGAGTCCTTCAGGCCAGATTGGTATGAATTTAAGGACCCGTCCAAACCTGGGAAGTGAGTGATACCTATTTTATTTACAATGAAATAGAATTTATTTTCTCTATACAAGGCTCTATTTATTTATATGTTATCCAAAATGCAATGGAGAGCACTTCATTCACATATGCAGGAAGTAAGTAATAAAACACTTGGGGTATGCTGTTATAGGAAAATAATGAATGAGTGGGAGTGGTGTGATGAATGATTGGGGGAGTTGGCCCAACTGATACCACCCCAAAGTTGATCATTTTCCTATAACACCCCAATGTGGTTTATTCCTCTTATATCACAGCAATTTGACTATGATTACCATATTTTATTTACTAAAGAATGACACATTGTACTTTTTATCCATTTATAGTTACATTTAATGTTGTGGAACGTCCGCAAAACAAGTTTGTTCCTGTTCTCACTTATGCTATAGCAGCTATAAATAGTTTTTCCCCTCATCAGACTCTCTATGTTCTTACTCTTGAACTTTAATGAGAGAAAATAGTTTAGCTTATGATACTGAGAAACCAGAAAGAGAATCAAGAAAGAAATCAACACCTTCTGACCAATCATTTGAGAATTCATCAGTGCTATAATATAGACCTTAAACATCACTATATAAAAGTTGTGCACATGTTTCCTAATGGTTCTGCGATTATTGACAGGAGCCCTTCCATCATGGGAATCCTCGTGGCTGATCGATACTTCTTGGAAGAAATTGGAGGTTTGGACAAAGGAATGGAGATTTATGGAGGCGAGAATGTCGAGCTCGGAATACGAGTAAGTCGTTATGTGTGTGTTTGCTACTGTAGCATTTGAAGAATATTTAAAGTATGGTGTTTTTTAAACTAGGTTTGGCTGTGTGGAGGAAGCATTGAAATCATCCCTTGCTCAAAGATTGCTCACATAGAGAGAGCACACAAGCCCTACGCACCAGACCTAGGCGAGCCCATGAGAAGAAATGCGCTAAGGGTTGCTGAAATCTGGATGGATGAATATAAGAGAAATGTTTTTGTAAGCTGGAATCTCCCTCTGAAGGTTGGTTGTTGCAAGCAATGATTATTCTTTGGATAGGATGTAAACATTGTTTAGCATCTACACTATTGCGTATCTGCTCAGAATTTGGTTGCTGAAGAAAAGTGTGTGTATTGAGTTGACTGAATGCATTTCAATGCAAAGTATGTTAGATATGACTGGTTGCTTCTCTGCCTAATCTTCTCCTTACCCAGTCACAGACTTTTGGCGTTGTAAGGTGCAGTTAGTAAATGCAGGACACAAGTGCATAAACTCAGCTTTTGGTTTATTAGGGCGACTCTGAAATTCATTGCCAAAAAGTGCATAGCTGGGGTTAGAACATTGGTGGGCAGAATTGCATAAGGATAATTCATGATCAGAATTCAACACAGGAGCAAGCGTAAAAAGAAATATGAAGAAACAAGACACCAATAGACAAGACTTCATGAAGATACTAAGACACAGCAGGGTATAAATAGCCAAACTAATCCTGGACTTGACACAGAACAGGTGAACACAATAAGGCAATATGTTGAGACAGGACTAGAAGCAAAACATAGGCCTAACATAAACAAAAGCATGATAATGGGTTTAATGATGAAAAAGTGTTTAATGATGAGTGTTCAAAGTTTGGGATATATTTTTTTTTATAACCAAAAATGTTCTGCTGTATGTTCTGTTGGAATGTTGTCTAATAAAGTCTGTGGCTTTCAAGGGACAGCTGTATTTATATTGAGATTATGTGACCCATGCTCACAGGTCGACTCCATTCAACCAGTTATTTGACTTCTGTTGGAAGCTGGTTGCACCAGAACTAATATTGAATTTACAGGAAACCAGAATGAAAAATGAAGTAAAATGTAGTTCACTGCAGTAAAAACAATAGAATAGAAAAAGAATAGAAGAAGCAAATCATTAAATTATTTACACTTCAGTTGTGGCAGTATTGCAATGAAATCGTTCTTGTGTTGCCTTCCATTTTTCCATGCATATCTGCAGATCTTCACTTACAATTTTCTCTTATTTCTTTCCAACAATTCAAGAGTGTAAAGTTGTATAAATTATATAAATCATATTGTATGATGTCACACCTCCTGTTCCATTTTGCTTTTACATTAGTTCTGATTTTGGTAGAGAGCTTTGGTCTCGAACTCGAACACTACCCAATACACTTTCCTGCTCCACAAATCAGTGTTTACATGATATAAATAAACTTAGATGAATATAAAGTGCAGCTTTGGAGTGAAATATAAAACTGGCTAATCAAATCTGCAAATGCTTCAAACTCTTCCCATTCAGGATCATGGAATTGATATCGGAGACGTGACTGAAAGAAAGAAGCTGAGAAACCAACTTAAATGTAAGCCCTTTAGCTGGTACCTGAAGAACGTGTATCCTGAGTTAGAAACCTGGGATGATCTACTTGGCTACGGCGCAGTAAACAACATTTTATTTGCTTTTTCTGAGTACATGAAATCTATTTCTGAATCTATAAAAAACAAGTGATACACTTAAGTGGAAATTAAATACTTTAATTTTAAACTTTGGTTTGATTTGATTTGATTTGATTTAGAAAAAGTCAGTGAACTTGAATGGTTTGCTTTTCTTGCCTTCGACAGATACAGTCTAGCCTCTTAGAAAACCACTGCATTGATCAGGGTCCTGTTCCTGGCAGTGTCCCTGTCCTTTATCAGTGTCATTTCTTTAGCCCTCAGGTATGTGTTCAGACACTGTCACTAGTGAGAAAACGTTTAAAGGCTGTGACACACTAAGCCAACCTTAAAGTTTAACGCATTAAGCCAAATTTAAAACTTTAGTGCCAACCAAGGCCAACTAATGATCGCCTCATGTCTTCTGTGAAAATTTGCATTTGAATAAACTAGAAAGGCAAAGGGATGGTAGCCTGTGTGTCAAGAAAAATAAGCTTTCTGAATAAAAAAGATGCTCCACCCATATTGTCATATTGTACAGTGTCTATAGGTTGTGCACATGGATGACTGTAACTTGAAACCTAACCTAACCTAAAAGTGGATGGTCAGTTTGGTCAGACTCTGACGATGCATGTCGAGCCATCCATAGCCGGGAGTTAAGGGAGCAAAAATGGCCATGCTCCCCCCGCTCACACAATCGCAGTGACACAAACCAACTGTAGGCATCTATGAGCACATGTATGTGGAAGAGAGCATATAGCGCTTTCCTCTATTTTTCATCAAAGCTCTTGCTCAAAGAAATTTCTATAGTAACTATTCATTCACAGGGATTTGTGTATGGTTGGACAATCTACATAATCTAAGTTTAATAATAAACAGATTAAGAAAATATATAATCAGTAATATGGTAAGGTTTTCTGTAATTAGACATATTATTTAATCTGTGTGGGAGGGGTGCACTGTCTTTCCCTGTCAATCACAGTGACACAAGCCAATTTCAGGCATCTGTGAGCATATGTATGTGGAAGAGGGCAGATAGTGCTTTCCTCTAAGTTAGTTACACGATTACACTGCCCTGTGATGCAGCATGAGCAGCAGTTCGAAAAAAAATGTGGTTGGCTGGATTCACATGTTTCAGAGGAGTCATGTGTTTTCCCCACCCTACCCAGTTGGTTGTTGTCACGTGATAGGAGGGGATTTAGCTATTGGGAAATGGAAAGATCAAACTGTGGAAAAATGTGGTGGAAAAAAAAGAAAGAAAACTTATAGAATTGTTGGGAACAGCAGGTACAATACTTTTCTGCACTGATTAGCTCAGCCTAACAGCCAGTCAGAGAATTCCTTCTCATGCTATCCGCTTATATCATTTCAACTGCAGCTGACAGGAACAAACCAGTGCCAAAACGCAAGGCCGTGAAACCTACGAGTGAGAGTGGGCTTGGTGTGTCAGGGCCCAGAACCCTATAAAGAAGGATCTAATAGTTATACAGGACTATCACTATTCATGGTAAGAGATCGTCTACTAAAACATTTGATCCATTTGTTGTATTGTATGTAGCACTGTTACTATAAGAGTAATGGGGAACTCTACATTGGAGGCATCAAATCTCACACCTACAATAATAACCGCTGCCTGGTGGATCCTGGTGAGGGAAACACACCTGCACTGCATGACTGTAAAATGGCCAAGAAGAAAGGATTCCATATGCACTGGGACTTTAAACAGGTAATTACTCTCAAATTGTTAATTGTGTGCATGGATTAGATAGTCTTGTCGGGATCTTCTACATTACAGCTTTATATTAATGCACTCACTCTAACAAGTTTCTATAGTAACTATTCATTAACAGGAACATGTGTATGATGGGACAATCTACAGATTAAGATTAAGAAAATGTATAATCAATAATATGGTATGGTTTTCTGTAAGTAAACATTTATTTAATATTTACGGAGGAGTCTCCAGTGTCAGCACTTTGGCGAGGTCAGTAAAGTTTTCCGATAATTGTAAATTTATCTGAACAGAGGACTTCACAGTTTCAGGTTTCTCAGTAACATGACAGGCTGCAGTTTTTGTCTTATAAACTTCAACAGAGAGGAAAAGTTTTTATTAAATTAATATCACACCACCCCATTGTGGAATATTAAGTAACAAAACTGCTATTACTGTTGTATAATGCTGTATTTTTTACCCACAGGGTAGTACAATAAGAAACAAAGACACACACAGATGTCTTGAGATTGCCCAAGGAGAGTATTCATGGTACCAACTTGTCATTCAGGCCTGCAGTGGGCAAAACTGGAGAATACAACACATCATTAAAGAAATTTAACTACCTCATGACAGCCAATATTGATCAAATGGAGGAAATGACATGGAATGTTGTCCATCACTGAGGCTTCACTGGACAGCGCGGTTGACTTCCACATGTGAAGCAAGGGCACGTTCAGATGGAACGATGGAAATGGAAAAGCAAACATAAAAGTCCGAACACGTTGTTAGGCAACTGGAACATGTATATGCCTAACAAACTAGCTGATGACTGAGGTTAATGATTTAGGTAGATACCATGTAGGTGTTAAGCCTTTTTTTTTTTTTTTTTTTTTTAAAAGAAGATGTAAACACAGAGTGACTGTGGAAACCAGTCAGGAATATCAACACTTTCCTCAGTTGTGTTGTTAAATTACACAGAAAAGACTCTAAAATTAAACTAAAATTACACTGGAATACACTTAGCATCAACCACAAACCGAACTTTCAAGGGCTCAGCTTTATGGAGAAACATGAATAAGGCATCAAACTGGTGAACTCAAAACAGTCAGAAAACTTTGATGTTCAAAAGTGAATACGACAAGATCTGGTTACTTTTTCTGTTTACAGTTGTGGCATTGTTTTTGCCTGTATTAAGTTATTTGTATGTTTGAATTATATACAGTACACTGGAGAAATGTGTCTGAGTACATCTGATTCCACAGCACCACCTGCTGTTCCAGGAGGATTCAGTTTTCCAGAGATCCCTGACCCAGCAGCTTCACCTGAGCTGGCAGGAGGACTCACCTTCACAACAGAAACGTCTCCCTGTAAGAAGAGAATTGGGAGACATGTCCACTAAAATCCCACAACTGACTCTTTCTGTTACAGCACACATTTCTAGTCTAATCACGACTACTTATCACTCTCGTTTTGCCAAGCAGATCCTGTAATCACATTGGTTAATTCATAATACTGGTTAACATTAGACAATTTAACATCCAAGCTCAAAAAGTGAGGTCTGTTTTCCTATTAATATTTGCAGCATATATAGAATAAATCTTTAAATTCAATGTTAAGTAGTCACCCAATTTCAACAAACTCTTAAACAAATACACAAGGAACCAAAGGGAAAAACTAAAAATTCTATAACTGGTTAAATTATTTCAGATCATTATCACTGTCAGTCTTTCAGATTATAAATAAATATGAATAAATTGCATTATAAAAGCAATTCGATTCCCAAAAGGGTCTTACACTCCAAAAAAAAGAAAAAAAGACATCTTAGCAAGTTAAAATAACTTGACTATAGTCAAATGTATCTAATATTTCCTATTATAAGATTATGATAAACCAAATATATGATTATTAAACATGTTTCTAGACTTTTGTAACAGTCTTGTTCTACTGGCAGATTTTTTTTTCTAATTTTAAGCATTTACTTCTAGAAAGAAGCAAAATGATCTGTCGATGGAATTTTAAGCTCGAAATGAGAAAAAGCATCTAAAACCAGGCTGAATAATCTTATATTTGATTTATAATAATCCCATCATTAAAAAAATTACGGAAGTTTTCCCATATTCAAGATATTTTCACTTGCAAAGATATTTTTTTTCACAGTTGATATAATAATGTATGTAAATTTGGCATTTATTTACAGTAATGTACAAAAGTCTTATACTAATTTTGTTTTAGCTGTTTATTTTATGACTTCTGCATGAGTCAGTGCAAAAAAGTGTTTTAGATTTCCAAACATTTCTTTGTCAATCAAAATGAAACGACATGTTACAGGAAAAAAAGTTTGTATGTCAGTAAAGAAAGTAACATATTAGGTAATAGACCACTTTTCAGACAAAATATGAATGCTGGCTGTCGCACATTACCTACAGTCTCCAGAGTCTCCAGAAGAACTGTAGCAGATTATTCAACATGCCTAGAAAGTCATACCAGCCATTATATTAATAATCCTGTGCAAAGTGTACTAATGATGCATTCGTAAAGAGTAGTTGTGCAATTTTAAAGGGGGCTGCTCTTTTATTTTAGGTAGCAACATTTAATGGCATTATATTTGAAGGCATATTTGCTTTACAGCATTGCTTTACATGTGCCACAGTGCTATATTTTTTATTCATATCTTATATCTTATATGCTGTTGGTCTTGTTCTATGATTGGACGTCCCTGCAATACCGACTACGTCTAGCTGGTTTGAGCATAGTTGTATTTCATTAACTTTACGTGGTTAACCCTTGTGTTGTATTTAAGGGTCAAAAAATGACCCGTGACCATTTTAACAGCGGAAGAAAAAAAAAACCTAAATGATGTTTTTTTTTTAACTTGAAATTTGATGACTTTTCCTAAAATGACCCCAACACAAAATTTTTTTTACCATTTTCTATTTTCATATTTTCATGAAAGGCTTTACACAGAGCTCTGTGAAGTTGGCACCCCGTATAAATAAACTGTCACCAAAAACTATACCATTCGTTTGTGCTGTGTTTGTGCTGATTTGGCGTTCACGATATTAAACATTCTTTTTTTTTTTTTTTTTTTGGCTGTGTGACGTCACTCTCCACCCCATGTCGTCCAAATCGTATCAAATTGGTGCCGCTCGATTTGTGCCGGTTTGTGCCATTAAAACAAATTACTTTGTTGAAGAATTTTGGGGGCTGTGACCCCATGTCGTTTAAATTACCCCAAACAGGTGGCATTCGTTTGTGCTCGATTTGTGCCGTAGAAAGAAACAACATAACTTGTTCCCATCTTTAGACATTAGCTATGTTTAGACATACCTCAGAAACTCTGGAGGACACAGATGGCAACGCAAGGTGCTGTCCGTTCATCTGGTACAAACATATATAAAACTTTTATCCTTTTTTTTTTTAAGGTATGGAAAGCTTTTATTGAAAGTGCCGTAATCAAGCTCAAATCCATAACATAAAAGCTCTGTATGTGATGACGGGTATCACTTGTGTGAAAGTGGATGCACTACTTGTGCGCACTATTGAGAATTTTGTTTTGCGACTTTATATTAAATCAGTTGTTTGCGTTTTTGTTTGTCGTTGAAGCAAGTATTTATCATTTCTTATCCCAGTGTTTTTAATTTGATTCAAAACTAATGGTACACTTCTAAGGAGGTTGTAACAAACGTTGCTCGAGAAGATTAAAGTGTAATTTGTTTTAATTTTGCTACTAAGAAACTAAGATTGTGTGCTACTGATTGATCTCTCTCTCATCTTCCCTCCATGACCCCACGCATGACTCAAGCTCAGACAAAATAAAAAGAATTTCAGACAAAATAAACATGTTTTGAAAGCATTATTTACTAATAGGGAATGCTTTTATGGGGCAGTCGTGGCCTAATGGTTAGACTCTAATGGGGTGGGCAACTGGCGACTGGCGGCCCGCTTCATCACTCATAGTGGCCCTCGGATTAATTTTCGAAAATCTTTCAAGAATCAGTTCCAAATTAATTATACAGTTCGCCGATAGATGGCGCTCCCTATGAAAACAAAATGCGGTTGCTCCGGGCCTTGTCCATTAGCGAGTAAGACAGATAGAGAGAGCCATGGCAAGCAGCAGCGGAGGTGCAAGAAGAAAAATTGATCAGGAAAATCGTGTCTTTCAAGCAAGATGGGATTATTTGTTCATAAACTTTAAAGGTAAACCCATGTGTCTAGTGTGCTTAGAAACGTTATCAGTCATGAAAGATTT
>CM074922.1:24459332-24477907 GCA_037576815.1 Pangasius larnaudii | reverse complement strand
TATTATTATTATTATTATTATTATTATTATTATTATTATTATTGTTGTTGTTGTTGTTGTTGTTGTTGTTGTTGTTAATAATAATAATAATAATAATAAGAAGAAGAAGAAGAAGAAGCAACTTTGCTTTGAAATGTGGTGATACCTGAGACCTTAAATACTTTTTTTTAAACTTTAAAGAAAGTAAGTAGGTGATTTTGGGGATTTGTAATGCAAACGAACTAGCGAAACATGCTGCTGTGTGTGTGTGTGTGTGTGTGTGTGTGTGTGTGTGTGTGTGTGTGTGTGTGTGTGCAGTGATACGTTACCTCAGAGAGTTTAACACGAGCTGTTTCAGTGTAGCTAAATTCGATTTCATTCCACCGAAGCCCACAAAAGCCTGGTAGAAGTCGTATGAGAGACCAGTCGCTCCGAACAGAGCCGGGTCGTCGGAGCTGATCACCATGGGATGGCCCTCTGCCATCAGTTCAGCCGCGGGATGGTTTCGCAGGTCTGAAATCAGCTTCAGGACCTGAGCGCGTGAAAAACACCACCGTTTTTTTTTACACATTCCTGTCCTGAAGACTCACTGCACTGTGTAGATTAAATCATCTGATTCATCAATAAAAATAAAAAAAAAACTCTCTGTCTAGCTGCAGTGAGTATGAATTCATATGACTGGATTTGTAGAATAAAATTAAAGGAAGATTTTAGGGAGAAATCAAATTGGCATAATTTACTTCATACGTCTCTTTCTTTAGTTTTAAATCATGACTGTAAAAACATGCGCAAATGTTCATGTGCTGACTTAAAATAAAATTGTTAATCTTCATTATCGTATTTTTAAAATAAACTACAAAGCAGGGATAGTCTGTATTTATCAGAAGAAATGTGGAGCCTAATAAAAGCCGAATATAATGTAGATAATATATTCCAATATTAGTATTAAATTTGTTCATACAAATTGTAGTACTGTACATCCTATTTTACAAAATTATTCATTTTAAGTGAGATCAGGGAGCTTTATTCTATCATTTGGAGCAAATAAATGAACATTTGGGCAAATTTTGGGTGACAAACTGCTATTATTGGTTTCCTTCATTACCATTGTAGATCTAGAGCAAATCAAAAGAAACAAATGTCAGAGGCTAATGATGTCTTGGCTGATTTACTACATTTCAGAAAAAGGTTTTTTTTTTTTGGCGAGCTTGATTTTTCATGCCATTATTTCAGAAGCCTGTCAGATGAGTAGAAATTAAAAGACAAGTTCATTCATCCCAATTTATATTTGCAAAAGGCTTCTGGTGTTTTGTGCCAGAAAAGTACTTCTGATGGGGCACATTTCACATTCAAACGTTTCAGCATGCACTTTCACATATCGCTCTGCTGTTTACTGCCCACAGCAATCCTCCGACTGCTCTGACACACTAGAAAAGCTCGGGGCTTAATGAAATTCATTTCAGATGTCTCTCAGAAGCTCTTACGAAGCACGCTGGTGAGAAAAGACAAACTGTGCAGTGATGTGGCCTAACTGGATGGGACATTTAAAAAAAAAAAAAAAAAAGTCAGTCTTGAGATGTCTGTCAGAGGCAAATGTAACAAACCAGTTATGAAGATTAACGCAGAGGAAGTACTTAGCCTGATGAAGCAGCGCCGTGCTGGCAGCAGTAAATATTACACTGTTTAAATGAGCAACATGTCCATTTTTCGATTCTCGCTTGCTTTTCAGGAGGAAATTATTATGTTCAATATGTTACCATGCTAAAATAAAAAAATCCAGATACCAAACAGGGAATGGCAATAAAAATCACATGCATTTGAGACATAGCCATGATTTTCAGCTATAATCATTCATCCAATCAGAAAGCTACCTGATTAGAGATGGGGCAAACCTCCACTGCTACATCCATCTTCCTGGCGAGCTCTTTGACCACGGGGTGACGTGCCATCGCAAAGCCGTGTCCGATCCGGGATGTGTTGAAGAGCAGAGCGTCCATCATGTTCTGATCCACTGCTGTGCCCTCCGAGTCTACACAGGAAGTGGAATACATACACTCTATCAAGTTACAGTAGAAAATCAGGCATAAGTCAAACTACAGAAATATATTTAGATGCCCGCCGTGTGTTGTACCAGTCTCTCCTGCATGGAAGAAGTAGGGCAGATAGACGCCGAGCTCCTCCGGCAGCCCCAAAGCCTCTTTAAAGTACCACAGAGGATTTCCACTGTCTTCACGACCCACCTAAAAAAAAAATAAATAAAAAAAAATGAACAATGTTGAAAGTTTTAATCCGTTGCTGTATCGTATCGAATTTTGTGCATCGATATACCCCTTGTTAGCTGACTGCTTAGCACATATGTGTTATGTGTGTTTGGTTTTCCTGAAGAATCTTGGCTTGATTTTTTTCTGTTATTGCATTTGGAGCTGTACTCACGAAGTCAAAGCCTGCCATGATGTCTGGAAAGTTCTTCTGCAGCCTCATGGCCTCCTTTACCACCTCTACAGCTTGTGTCGAATTCAAGCCTCTGATACACACACGCACACGCACACACACACACACACACACACACATCGGTGACCTATTTTTGGCACTTATTTAGCTCCAATACCCTGTCATACACATAACAACATGCTCTATTAAAGACTCTAACCTGTGGACGGTGAAAATTATTCGGGCTCCTAAGAAGTCCGGATACTGAGCCGTGAAGCGTTGGAGCACCTCCTGACAAGCCCTCATGCTCCAGTCCCTACTGTTCTTTCTGCCGTCAAGCTCATATGTCTGAGTGATGCCACAATTGAATTATTTCATAATTATGAAATTTTTTATGAAAGGCTGAGAGGGGAGAATAAACACATACCAGCGGCAGAAGAGCTCGGATTTCCACATACATGATGTTGTCCATGTAGAACTGCCTGAAACCTTCATAAAGATAGTCCTTAAAGACGGGAGCATACGTGACCAGCCCATAGGCCACCAAGAACGCTTGTTCAAACCTCTTCCAGATGACGTCTTGGTTAGGGTACTCGCGGTCTGGATCCTCAGTAACCAGCGTCAGGTTTCGAATAAAGCTGCACATGCAAAAACACATTTGTTCCACGTGAATCTCACTACTTCAGCGTGTGATAGATTTTTTTTCTCCTGTAAATCTTCAGGTTTCTTCACCTGTTGTCCAGCTCAGTGGTGTTGTGCGTCTCCCGCATGGTTTTGAGCAGAGCCCATGCGGAGCAGGAAGGCACTGCTTTGGGCTTCTCAGTGGAGAACACAAAGCGCACAGAGCCATCATCAGTGACGCACATGTAACAGTTCTCCCTGTAGGTCACATTCTTCACCAGCCATTCAACGCCCACCATGGAAAAGTCATGCACGTGCAGAGCTGCACCTGAAACAGAGAAGAGGGAACTTCTAGAGCAGACGCGTAAAGGAAGATACGTTACAGTGGGTTTTTTTTTTTTTTTTGCTTTTTAAATCATGGGAAATCCATAGAAACATTTCTGCATTGTCTCACTATGTATTTTCTTATTTGATGAATTTTTTAGGGGTACTTGTTTTTTTTTTTTTTAAACCCCAGTTTCTCCCTAATTTGGTCGTCTCATCTTCCAATTCCCACCTAACTCTCCCCTACTACACGACAGCTACCAAACGTTGAGGGTGAAGGCAAACATGTGCCTCCTTTGAGAAGCCAACCTTAAGGACAGAATAACACACCTGGAGGAAAGCGCCATCTGCCCTCTTCCGGATACATAAGCTCACAGACGCCAACGATTGGCTAGTGTCACTGTGATTGACAGGGGAGACCGAGTATGCCATCCCAATGGAGCCAAGGGATCAATTTTGCTCCCTTAGCTCATAGGGTCTTTGTCATCATCAGGATTCAAACCTGTGATCTCCCAGCATTAAGGCTTTTCTGTTACACCACTCGTGGGGCCTGGGAGTAATTACTTTTAGTTAACCTGAGTATTAGGAAACCTAATTTTTAAACTTTTAACTTTATAAACTCACTTTTATCCCAACAATCCTTTTGTAGGATACAGATCTCAACTTGACCCCTATTCGGATGGGATTAGTTTCACATAGAGAGATGGGGTGACGTAATTATTTACAGAGTATCTCTGTGATTGTAATGGATTTTACCTTTTTTTTTTTTTTTTTTTACTTCTACTGCAAAATGACCTATAGAAATAACAACATGTAAAATATATCCCATGTGTTGATATGTTTATAAAGAATTCAGCAAATACTGACATTTAGTAGTATGAATACACTAAAGGAAGTGCTTAATTTTTTTGTACTGTTTCCTCATTAAAACCAAGAATTAACTGAATGTGAAATCAAAATTAGTGACATTCAAAATGACGTCTTAGAGAGGTTTTAGATAAGCTAGATCAGAGCTAACTTTGCTGTATTGGTTGGTGCTGTATTTTCATTATTTCCGTGAGACGTTAGCGGTCGATGTCACAAGGGGACGTTATTATTACTAGCGCAGTTGCAATGGCCTCCAAAATACCAAAGAGCAAGAGCTTCGTACCACGCCCCCTAACTCATTCTGACTGTATTCCAACATTTGCTGTCTGCACTACTTCTGTGTTGGATTTCTCATTAATATGATGGTACGAGATTTTTTCCTAAGGATGATCAAACTGTGACTGTAACTGTAGCTGTAGCTGAAGCAATTGTCCTAAACAACTGGTAGATCACCGAGTATCAGAGATATTTATTAAAGTCTGCTGATATAAGCTGCAGAGACTATAATTAAAATCCTCTGATGAGGAAAAGAAAGCAAAATTAATATTGATCAGTGTTTTCACTGCTTAAAGAGAGTCAGACGTCTGAGGATAAACATTACCGCACCCTTGGGCATCTTCTGCAGAAAGCTGAAGATTGGACTTGCATCGATCAGAGACTTTGCTTTAAAGAAGTGCATGGCAGGGGGGAAGTCTGGCGCTGCCATTTCCTGCCACTTCATCTGGTAGAGTTTTTCATCAAGGAGCTTTTCTTTCTCATTCAGCACCACACTACCACCGATCTCTCTCTTCTTCTCCATGTTTATCAAAGCCTCTCGTTGGCGAGGATCTGGCCTCGAGCTGCACCGTGGCGTGAAGCACAGCAACAACAGCCACGTCAAACCCAGCTGGATCCTCCAGGGCGACACACACATGGCTCTCGCTGCAAAGCCCTGGAAAGATATATACACACACGCGTGCGCGCACACACACACACACACACACACACACACACACACACACACACACACAAAAAATTCCTAGTATCATATCAGGGCTGTTGCTAGCTTGAAGTTCTGGATCAGTATGAACTTTTACAGGTTTTTTTTTTCACAGCAACAACCGCCTAGGGTGAAGGCTAACGTGATTTCTTTGAGAAGCTAACCTTAAAGACAGAATAATACACCTGGAAGAAAGCACCATCTGCCCTCTTCTGCATACATGAGCTCAAAGATGCCAACGATTGGCTAATGTCGCTGTGATTGACAGGGGAGACAGAGTATGTCATCCCAAGGGAGCCAAGGGACCAGTTCTGCTTGTAGGGTAGACCAAGCCAGAGGCAACAGGACAGTCTTTATGATTACAGCAGTATACTGTGTATATATTAACTATTATTAACTAACATGAACAAACCATGAACTTCATTCAAATAATACAGAGTTCAGTAAGTTATCAATATGCTGTAATTTAATTTTTGCAAATTTATATGACTTGTCACATTTTGAACTTTGATAATTACACTATATATTTTTAACCAGTTTTGTTTTATTTTATTTTTACATATTGCTTATTTCTACATTGTTTCATTTGTCTATTTTAGATAGATTTAAAAAAAAATACTTTTCTATACTTTTCTGATGTTTTGTAGTAAGTTCTGTTACTTCTGTTTCTGCAAACTGTTGTAGAACAACGGTTCCCCTTCATCTTTATTTCATCTTCATCTTTTCTTATCTGATCTTAAGTCGTGTATTGAGTAAACCTTACTACAGATGTATTTCATTAACATTTAAACAAGCATCAATCGATGTGTCAATTTTGTTACTCATTCTGTTAACATTACTTACAGTTTATTAATGCGGACGTTTATCATTTGTTGATTATGTAGTAAATGATGTTAGTTAAGAGAATTGTAATGTAAAGGGTTAGGGTAGGGTTAAGTCCAGTCTAACGAACTATATTTTTGTGGAAAAAAGAAAAACTATGTACATTAATTTTTTCCAAGTCATCCCTTTAAAAAAAAAAAAAAAAAAAAAAAAAAACTATGAAGGAAACATGCCACCTGCTTGCACTTCTCTTTTCATCACTGTGTAGTTTCTGTTACATTTCTGCTATGTTCAACCAAAACTGTACACTTACTTTAATTTGTTTGCTGTGGTGATAGAAAAACAGCTTGGTTTCTATTATTGCTGGACTTTTACTTCCTAAATTTCAAAACAAAAAAAAAAATCTCTGCTTTCTACTGCATTTACAAACATCACCCAATTTCTCTACAATCACATACATGTAAAGTCACAATGCGACATTTTAGCAACAGACTTCAACTTCAAATAAGTCGATGTAAATTCCTAACAAATCTAAACTTGACAGCAAAGTCATTAATGAGACCTAATCTCCATCGCTGTACTCGATCTGCTGCTACGCACACTGTATTTAGCCTGACAGCTAGCTCTAAACGTTTGTATAAACAAAGTTATAATCATGCTAGTTAACATCTGAGAGATTAAGAATAAAGCTGATGTCAGTAGGCTTTAAACTACAGCGCTGCTGAATATTCAAATCAACTCAAATGGTCAGAAGGCGTTGATTCATTTCATTAGACAGCTGTGCAGCTGCCAATCACAGGTTTATATTAATGCACTTGTATTAATACATTATCAGCTCTATAGTAACAATTTACACAGGAACATGTATTGCAGAGCCTCTACATAACCAAAGCCTAATAATAAACAGGTTAAAAGCACGTGTTATTGTTATTTACAAAAAAAAAAGGTTTGTTTAGAATTTTGAAAGGAATCTCCAGTGTTTTCCAACATGGGCAAGTCTTCAAGACAGGATTTATAGAACGACTGCTATAGTGTAAGTGATAACAGGGACTTTTTCTGTGGAAAATGTAACTATAAACGGATAAAACATAAATAAATAATGTAATTGTTGGCAAATTTCTGCTGTATAAGAGGAATAAAACACGTCAGGATGTCATTGTTACCATCAGTGACTAATATTTGTGTTATTGGAGGTATCTTTTTCTTTTCATATTTTTCTGCCTTAATCTTCCTTTTCCCAGGAGTTTTATTTAGACAAATGATTAATTTTTTACTTAAGTAAAGAACTTGAGTACTTTTAAAACTGTAACTGTTTAGTCCTGGAACAGCTTTGACATTTAAGCTAATTTCAACCCGCAAACAAACAAACAAACAAACAAACAAAGAGAGCATCTATTAAAAGCTCGTGACTGTCAGTGAGTCTCTCATTATCAGCACTAATGCAGCTCACTGCCTTCTTTCTGTAAAATGTTAACTATTTTCTGTCGACTTCACCCAATGATTATCTGGTTGTGTTTTTTTATCCTCGCTTTATATGCTGTAAATAAAAAAGAAATCAACATCATCATCATCAACAACATCAACATCAACAACAACAACAGCTGCTGCTGCTTACTGACTCATGGCTGTGTTTTGGAGAAACAGCTGTACACGAACATTATTTGAGAACGTCATGAAAAACAATTTCAAGTATAATTGAAAGATTGAAAACGACTGATTAGGCTCACCTTGAGAAATGAGAACTGAAGGTCCAGAATGTTTAAATCGTAAACAAAACGCGCTAACAGACGGAGTAAAGCTCCCCAGCTAGTGTGGATCCATTATGGTTGCCAGGTTGGGATATTTCCATCTCTTTCACGGATGACTCTTATCCATGCTAACATTAGTCTGGAAACTAACACTTCAACTAATTATGGATGATTTTGAAACGCTTAAATCCCAGAACTAGTATCTGCGTGTCTATCCTTTATATTTAATCACAGTTTTTGCTTAAACTAATGCTAAACTAGCTAACTGTTTCGCACTTGGACTTTTAACGGTTTTACACATGCGAAAGTGGTCCTTGATTATAGAAAACTTCAAACCCCTGTACGCTTTTACTTGTAAGTCGATGAAAAAAGACAATCATCTTAAAATAAAGTCGAAACTTTAACAAATTCTTTTTCCCCAGGTCAAATTTTTAATGTCTAGAGGTTTATTACCAATATGGCAACCTTAAGCCTGACCGACTTTGCGTGGGCGTTGGATTGAGGTACGTAATTTCCGGTTAATCTTTTTGGTCGGTTGTTGATTTTGTTTTTGTAGTTCTGCCGATTTGTAAAATGTTTCTGGCAAAAAATAATAATTATAAAAAAATAAAATTATTTAATATAATCTACAGCACATAATTCACAGTCAACTCATGGAATACAGTTTGATGTAATTCAACTAAAACCTCACTTACAAAAACAAATAAAGGCAGAAAATGCAGATTTGTACGTTTTAAATTCAGACTGTAGTGGCTCATTTATTGGTCCATACATTTCTGCCTGTCTTAGTCCACTACACTTTAACTACACTTTACCTCAAAATATAACCATTACAATTCTTCATATATATATATATATATATGTGTGTGTGTGTGTGTGTGTATTAATGTGTGATTCTATTTAACATTTCATGCTCTAAACATCAAAACACACACTTCCACACAGTCATCCATTATAGGTTATGAAAAAAAAAAGTACATTTTAGTTCGTCCACCCCTATGAAATATTTGGAACATTCCACACCGCACATATTTAACAGGAAGTTACATCATCCGAATGTCCTGAAGATCATGAGAAGAAGAAAAGGCGTGTTGTTCTTTTTCAAAGATACTTTGATCTTGGCTGATGAGGTCACTTCATAAAAGTGCAATCTTTTACCTAAATTATATTATTAAAAGTAGATTCTTAATTTAAAAAAATATTAATTTTAGAACAGCCTTAACAGCACAGACAAGTGTGGGTGCTAGTTAACCACATTTTGTGTATTTGCTCATTTGATGCTTAGAAATGTAATCCTGTTACTAATTTATGAGCGAAATGCAGCAGTTTTCGGCAAAGAAACTTTGTATTAAAAAAAAAAAGAAAAGAAAATTATATATTTTTGAAGAGTTACGAAGTCTAAATGGCACCACAATTGTGAACTCACCTAAATACTGTTGTACATTTTATGTCATTACAAAAAACTTGTATTGCTTGAGCTTGTAAAAATGAGATAAAGATATATTCATATATGATGAATCTTATAATAATGAATTAAAGTTTTCCTTCATTTAAAAAGCAATAACTTTAAGACCTAATTAAGACTTGTGCTTTGTTTAAATCTTTAATATTAAACTGTAATTACCCTCCCATAAATGTCTGATGTTTTAAAATATTTTTTTTGTACTTGCAGTTTGTATTAGGTTAATAATAATTAAAAAAAAATTCACCAAATCAAATTTCAGTGTATTCTGACATTTAGCAGAGTGCATACACACAATCACAAGACTCACAGATCCAAAATGAGAGCAAAATGTCAAAGGTTTTTTTTTTTTTTTTTTATTCTAAGAAATGTACAGAGTATAGAAAACACTTCGGTCCATTTCCAAAAATAAGAACCTGTAAACTTCACATCAAAATAAAACATACAAAAGTCGTTCTGATGCCATTGTGCTACTGAGGTATCAACAACTGTTTAAAAAATAAGATAGGCAAAGAAAAAAAGAGAAGACATTTATATATATATAAAAAAAAAACAAGCCCAAAAACAATGTACAAAATGTGAAAGAGCAAATAAATATGATTTATATTTAACCAAATCTAATCATTTCACTAGTGTAGACAGAAATACAGACAGCAAAGATGCTGAGGAATCAGTAGGTGTGGATCAGTCCCTAACTCACAAGTTTAAAAAAAAAAAAATCTGTACAGAGAAAAAAAAAAAATTCACATCCTCATAGTCCATAAAAACGATCTCGTCCTACTACCAGAGAACAGAGAGCAGACGTCAAAGAGCACGTCATCTACTGCTAAAATATTCTCTATCTATTTTTGTAATAAAAAGCAAGGTTGACTGTGTGTCAGCTTGTAGCTAGTGATTTCTTCTGCTCCTATTTTTTATTCACATGTGCCTAGTGACAATATTTATGAATGAAATATCACTGGCAGACACTCTTCACGCCAAAAGGGCTCTAAAGTGTGCGGCTGAACATGAACGCCATTACAGCTGGCTTTAGCTAATATAAGCCTTTTGTAGGACTCAAATCGTTATATAAAAAAAATAATTAAAAAAAAAAAAAAAAAAACTGTGATGACAAAACTCTTGCAGTGATCGGTATGCAACAAGAAACGACTTGTGTACTCAAACACCGGGGGAAAAAAATAAAATATAAAATGTGCCAAGATTTGCTGCAGAAAAATATGATGTTAAAATGATGTTAAAACTTGGCACAGTCTCCTGAAGCTGTCAGATTTTGTCTGGTTAAAAAGGTTAAGGCTGATTTAGTCACAGGTTCAGCAGTCGAAAGAGGAGAAGGTTCAGTGTATAAATGAGAAACTGTGTGTGTGTGTGTGTGTGTGTGTACAATGCAATCATTAGAAATTTTGTGTGTGTTTATGTTTACTGTGTGTGTGTGTGTGTGTTTATGTTTACTGTGTGTGTGTGTGTGTGTGTGTGTGTGTGTGTGTGTGTGGGGGGCTCGCCAGACTCCAGCTTCATGAGGTAGATAGAGGTGTGGATATTGGCACAGATCTGGCTGTCCATTTTAAATGCTACAGCTAAATTAATAATAATAAAAAAAAAGGGACTGAGTAATTAACACACACACACACACACACACACACACAGGTCATTGTCGTTCATCAAAATCCAGCAAAAACAGAACTTATACTTCCAACCTGCTCTGAAAAAATAAAAATCTCACAAAAAAAACAAAAACAAAACATTCATCACATCTTTCAGGTTCTTTTTGTTTCTTACCCACACAAAAGGTTGCAAAAAAGACATTTAATAAAAGTCAAGATCATACAAACCAAGTAAAAAAATAAAAATAATAAAAAAAATAAGTCACTGTCTTCACATCAGCTGAGGTCGAGTAATCATCACAGTTCCAGTCGCAGTCCCACTTTGTCACTTCCCCTTTGAAAAATTAATTCGCTTATACCCGTATTAAAAGCACGACACCCTGAGGACAAATAGTGTGAAAGAGGAAGCACCAAAGTAGAAAAACATTTTCTGATTCGAATGATCTAAGAATGGTCTCAAGTGAGCTACTTTCACAGCTATAAAGATCGATGCTCTTTCCGACACAAGCAGCTAAAAATCAGAATCAGAGAGACGACAAATCATAATGATATATACATGAAGAAAGTAGAAGTGGGAGCCTTGAACAGCTTAAATGCCTCTCTGTGCTCATTGTGTTGATATATAAACTAGCATGCATGGAAAATCTCATCGGGTTGCGTTATATACACAGTAGCACACGTCTATGTTCAAGGCCACTAATTCCAGTAATAAAGACTATCTCTAGTGCATAAAAGAGGAGCAGCGGAGCGCTCCGGGTCCAAACACATTCTACGAGCCAAGGCAGTGTTGAAAAATGCGTAACCCTACGTTCACACTAGCGGGCGAGTTGCTCATGTCGTTTCAAGTTTATCTCTTGTGGGTGTGGCTATTGTTGTCGCTTGTGGGCGTGCACTGTCCAGCATTTTTTATTTATACGCACCACTTTTGTTTAAAACGTGTTTAGAGTTTGATTTACATGTCACGTGCTCAGTAACCAATCACAAGCTTCGCTGGCAGATTAGGAAAGCAAGCTACGTATACTCACGAAGGGAACCGACAACCTCTGCTACTTCCGAGATTTATTTCATTACACATTTACGAAACATCGTACACGACAGGATACGATGAAATCACGGTTAGAAGTTCCTCTTTCATTTTTGTGCGTCAAACAAATCGCAGGTAGGAACTAAAGTTGTGAGAGCAGAAGAAACTGTAGAAACGTCGGACCACACGCTCGGTCCGAGGAATCGTCTGAGCCGAATCGGTTTGATTTGTTGCTTTTACGATTTAAATACGTCACACCTAATTCGAATACGATTGGAAAAATAAAAAATAAAATTCACAATAAATTTGCCGCCATCACTAAAATAGTGGCTCCATGTCACACACGTACAAATGAAATGAATGAATGAATGATTGCCTGTTTCTTTGTCGCCTGCTAGTGTGAACGCAAGGTAACATATTGCATGGACTAAGTGAAAAGTCTGAATGAGTTAAAGGTAGAGAGCACAGTCAGCTGATCCACTCACCATGCTGTAATCTATATTAGCGTTCATACATACATACATACATACATACATACATACATGACATTCAATGATGATACAAAAGGCAACAGTTTCCAGTGTGTCCATGGGGAATGGAGACGCCTCCAAGCTCCTTCTTTTCAACACCTGAGTTTAACTTTGGAAAGGAACACCAAGTAAATCCACCCTCCTGATGTCTTTCCGCAGAGGATCCTGTCAGCTGTACTTCCTACCAGGTCAGAGGGTCAGTACTCGCCACCAAAGTGCAGAAGCTCTCAAACGTAGGGAGCGTATATACAGAGAGGGCAAGCTGCAGTCCCGACCACATTTCAGTACTGATGAGCGTTAAACAGAGTGGAAGGCCCATAGACTCGTCTACGCAGTCCAGAGGAAGCTGTCTCTGGCGCAGGTCTCTGCTCAGCCTTCTCCATTTGATTTGTCCTTCACCTACATAAATACACAAAGTAAAGTAGTGCACTTTAATTATAATGTTTTAAAATAACTGAACATGTAATGTATGCATTTTTTCAACCTAGCATTGTAGTGTTTAATTCATTACCACAGAAAAGAACTGACATGTTACCCTATGAAAAAAGGACAGGGAATCTTTAAACTTCACTTATAATGGAAGTCGAAGGGCAGTTTTGAATTCTGCCAATAAAAACTTATGTGAAGCAACCTATTACATATGATTATAGGAAAATAATCAGTGACGGGATCCCTAATGGTCTGGTCCTTTATAAGACATCATTTTGCAACAATTATTTTTTTGTTATTAATTAAAGAAAGACACGTCATACTTTTTATCCAGGTATAGTTAAGCTTGTGGAATATCCAGGAAACAAATTAGTTCTTGTTATTACTTAAATCATAGCAGCCACGAACAGTCGTTCTCTCACCAGCTTTTTTTTCTCTCTCTTAAAGTTAATCAAACAACAAATGCAGCTTGTCATGTTACCAAGAAATCATAAAGTTCGAAGTTCTCCATCCTGAAGTGCTGACACTGGCAACTCCTTCCAAAAATGCTAACAAACATCACCATATCAACAATCACACACGTTTTTTTTAAATCCATTTAAGTGGAGCATCCGTGATACAAGTCGCTGCGTTAGTTGTTACTATAGAAATGATAATATAGTAGAATGAGTGCATTAATATAAACTTGTGATTTACCGTGCAGCTGGAACTAGTGTCAGAGCTGCTGTTATAGAAAACTATTTAACAAATTCTGAACAATCAGGACTGAGAATTCAGTAGTGCTGTGGAAAATTGTAAGCAACTGGAATTATTTTTTACAATATTGCTCTAGTGTTGAAAATTTGGGCAAAACTGCATTAGAGGAGCTATGATTTTGTGTATGTCATGGTTATATTTTAAATTCACATTATATAGTCATGCATTTTAAACATTTTTACCCAACAACTGCCCTTAGATGTGCCATTTTATGTGAGCTGTGAGTAAATGGGTTCCTGTTCTTTTCTCATTCCAGGGAAACATCAAAGTGACTGTTTGTGATCGTACAGAGACTACAGATGTGGTGGAGAGAAATTTGCTTCAAGTTCATGCACATCTCCAGTAAGAGGAAGTGAATTTCCCATTTTCACATATCACAGAAACAGAAATGAAACTCAACATAACCTGCCATTGGAAAAGAAAAGAAAAGAAAAAAAAAAACAAACAAAAAAAAACAGTGTTTTTGTCTAAAGTTGCCAAAGCCTACCTTTCAGACTCCCTGCTTACTGCTAGGACCACTGGGAGCTGCTGCACTCATCAGGTGTTGCCTATCACGCAAGACACAATGTAGTCATGGTAAGAACAAACCTAGCGACATTTTCAGCAGACGTTAGAGACTGTCCTGCATTCGATACGGCTGTCCAACTCACATCACAGCTGCAGGTTATACTAGTTGAGAGAGTAGGTTAGCTCAACTCACCACCAGTGAGCTTGCGTAAGCCGATGTTACCAGTAACCAATCACTGATCACTACTGTTCCCAATGACCTATCACTAATCACCATTGTTTGTCCCACCCGTACACTTTCTTGCTCTTCGTTTTAAAACGTTCTTCTTGGTGATCACTATTCTACTCTACTCTATTCATTAAATGTTAAAGAGCAACTTACCGTGGATGAAATAAGTGTTCAGGTACCATGCTTCTCTGAGGCAACATCATGCCTTGAAAGTGACCTGCAGCATGTGGGTGCCTGTACATAGTCTGTCCCGGGGTGTAGGGTAGGTGCTGGGGCCGCTGCAGCGCCTCCATCAAGTGCGGGTGAGGATTATGAGGCCCGAAATGTCCACTTGGGTGTTGAGGCCTGGAGTATGGTCCACCTGGCACACCGTAAGGTGGGGGAGCTCCACCTTGCTGCATGCGGGGATGCATGGCCTGTGGATCATAGGGGTAGTTGTGCTGAGGCTGAGCAGAGGTGTGGCAGTGAGCTGCAGAATTGTGGCTGTCTAGATCCAGTATCTCTTTCGGGCTTTCAGGCAGATCTGAGCTGTCCTCAGTCCGAGCCTGTTTTGCTGGGGTGGCGCCCTCCCGATTCTCAGTGGAGCTGCCCTGGGATCCATCAGGGAGAAGATTCGGAGACATAACATTCCCACCAGAACCATCTGAACCCAGAGGAGACGTGGTGTTCTCCTTCTGACGACCATTCATGCCAGCATCTGCAGAAGGTAGGTAAGCGCTGGGCATCATGGGGGGATGAGGCTGGTACTGAGTTCTAGGCCATTCTCTTGCTGGGAAACCAGGCCTGCTGTTCTGCTGGTGCTGGGGATAGTACTGCTGTTGCTGCTGGTATGAAGCGTGCATGCTGGGATGGGCTTGAGGATGCTGTGGTCCCATGTGGTACTGATACACCGCGCCTTGCTGATATGGAGAGTAATGGGCAGGACTGTGATGAGGGCTCATAGACTGAGACTGTGGTGCTTGGCGTGGGTACGGCAGACGACCAGATGGGGGCACTGCTCTGCCCATGTATTTGCTATAATGTGGATTGGCCATGCCATACTGAGCCACAGAGTTGCTCTCTGGACCATGAGGGTGGTTTGGTGGTGTCTGACTGTGCGGTGGTGCCTGTTCCGGCCTGTTAAGCTGGGTTCGTGACTCTGGGCTAAAAGGCTGCTGTTTGCAGTGCCCATCAGCATTGGCAGGTGCATTCTTCATATTGGTATTGGGAACACCAGAGCGTCCCTCCGGCTCCCGGGTAGGCTCACTGGGTCTCTGATCACCACGTTCAGCAGGGCAGGGCTGAGCAAGTGGTTGGGAAACAGGGTGGCTGGGGGGCAGTGAGGTGAAAGTGGCAGGGTGTTGAGCACCAGGCTGTGACCCCTGAGGAACAGACTGTGGCATTCCATGGACAGGCCCGGGCTGTTGACATCGGACGGATCCATTTTGGGGCATCTGCTGGTGAGGAGAATTGGAAGACATGTGTATTGGCCCGCCATGAGGGTACTGAGGAGATTCACCTGGAGGAACCTGCTGATGGGGACTCTGCAAAATTCGTTGGGGAATATCCTGTGGGGAATATAACTCTGGAGGAATGGTGGAAGACATTTGTTCAGACAGACCTGAGGCTTTCTGAGTGATCTTCACAGGACCATTATTAGAAGGGTGTGTAGAGGAATCCTGACATTTCTGTGACTGGGTTTCAGACTGGGGTTCCCTTTGAAAGACAGGACTGTTTTGGGGTATGGGTGGATCGCCTTCTCTTGTGCTCTCTCCTTCCAGCTGTGGTCTGTCATTTTTTGGTGGGGATAGCAAGGTTGGTGCAAGCTCTGCTGATGTCTTCTGTGGTGAACCACCCCACACTGCAGCACTAGGGCACTGCTGGGTACCATTGGGCTGTTCGGGGACCTTAGTTGGACCAGGAAGAGATGAGCAGTTGGAATCCTCACTCTGTTGCTTATTTGCCAATTCTGCCTCTAAACCTGTTAGAATAAATAGAAAACACACATTTTCTTTAAAGGCATCACAAAAAACAATGATTAACCACACAGCATTGGCACGCTACTCTCTCTGAAACTGATATTGCAAGATTAGCATTGTTGGCTGAGGTAATCGTTCGAGAAGGGACGATTCATTACAAAGGCAAGACATTTAAGAAAACTCCTACCTTTGGAGACTCTGTCAGCACCTTGGCTATCTCCCACAGTCCTTGAGTTCAGGCTTTCAGGAGCTGCTGCGGTATTAGCATTCCTCGCTGGAGGCGGCTGGTAACCTCCGACGCTGAGACAAGAGGACGATGCCGACAGCTGCTGCAGGGCAATCATCTCAGGGCTGTCCATCATTGATCCCACATGTGGCCTGGGCTCTTGAGAGGTCATGGGAGGTCTGTGGGCCATGGGTCCCTGGGAGCTAACTGCTGACATCCTGTACTGGCCATTAGAAGGGGGATATCCAGCACTGTGCGAGGGACGCATCACTCCATGACCATATGGGTGCTGACCACCCATAGCCTGTTCCTGTATCATTGGTCGTCCAGGCTGCTGCTGGTTCGAGCCTGGCCAAGAACTGTAAGGAGCGGGTGGAGGACCATAAGGAGTGAAGGAGTTATGCAGGGGTCTAGGATAGCCATTTCCCATGGGGTGCATGGGTTGCCCGTCAGGGTGATGGTGAGGTCGATACATGTCGCCCTCAGACGGAGTGGTACAGAGTCCTCCAGACTGTAGGGCGACTGGTCTTGGACCCAGTGATGGGCCATGAGTGGGGCCAATGTAGGAATGCTGTTGTTGTTGAGGCTGAAGGTGACGAGAATCAGGCCCCATTGGGTATCTTGGACCAAAGTGTGGACCATTGGTAGGCGGACCCTGAGGAGAAGAAAAATTTATTAAACACAGAATTACCACAAAGTCAAAAACATATTCTTTATGTCGGCAGGTTTTGTCAAGTTAATTGTTTTACTTTAAGACTTTTTATTGTAAATTAACACCAAATTCACAGCCATGAAACTTACATTTCCACATATTAGAGAGAGAGAGTAGTATAAATAAAAAATGTTCATACAAAACACTTCTATAACCGAAGCCTAACAGCTGCCGACCTTAACTTCATCAGTAAGTTACACGAGCAGCAGTGACAATGAATACAAAAGGTACTGCACCTTTTTTTTGTATGTTAAGGAGCTATAATATTTCATGTCACTGCATATATATATATATATATATATATATATATATATCAAAAGCAGTTGTATGGTATAAGATTTGTGAGAGTCGAATACACAATTGTAAGCAGCATAAGTAAGCAGTACATGTTCATGAAAAAGCCTTATACTTTCACATGCAAAGCAAATGGTAATATATTAATTTGACAGACCTTCAAACCTTATAAAGGTCCTAATTGACACTGAGCACTGAACTGAAAGTCTCACTGAATTAATTATATTTATTTAATCGTATACAAAATAAACCGGCAGACAATACATCCATTTGGAGGATGTTACTTAGAAGTAATAATAAAATCTGCAGATTACTGATAGAATACATTATTATGATCCCTGCAATGACTACATGCTCATTCATAACAATGTCAAATGTGTTCTTTCACTGGTATTACGGGTGTCATACCTGCATAGGATAATGAGGCATGTGCTGGGGGCCATGCTCTCCTGGACCCCTACCCATGAATGGTCTCTGTCCTGGGTATGGATATCGGGGGTCCATCATCATACCTTGGCCATACATTCCTGGTCCCGGGGGGCCTGGGTGCCGCTGGAACTGTTGTTTTAAGAGAAAAGACACTTCTCTTAAACGTCTGACATATTAACTAACATTATTGCTCGATGTATAAGATTTGTACCCTTTTTGAGAATGTGTAAAATGCGCAACAGTTTATAGCTACGGAAGTAAAGCACCACACAAAATTGAGTACTTCCTATAGTACTAGTTAGGGGCTTTTACTTTGAGGTTTGATTAACTTTTATGGTGTTACTTAAAGGGCACATTCACACCTATACTCTATGGCCAAAAGTGTGTGGACACCTGACCATCATACCCACAGGTGCTTTTTGAACCTCCATTCCAGATTTAATCCTCCCTTTACTGTTATAATAACCTCTACAGTTCTGGGAGAGGCTTTTTCACTAGATGTTTGAGTGTGGCTGTGGGGATTTGTGCTCATTCAGCCACAAGAGCATTAGTGAGATCAGGCCCTGATGTTGGGTGAGGAGGTCTGGAGTGCAGTCGGTGTTCCAGTTCATCCCAAAGGTGTTCAGTGGGGTTGAGGTCAGGGCTCTG
>CM074922.1:24440915-24453625 GCA_037576815.1 Pangasius larnaudii | reverse complement strand
TTTGCTCTGTGTGTGTGTGTGTGTGTGTTCTGACTGTTTCAACAGCCCTGAATAAAAGTGTAAAAGAATCCAGTCTGACCTTGTGCTCGATCATGCTGCTGATCTCAGGCAGGAAGTTCTGGGTAATGATGCGAAACAGGTGCCGGTCCTGAGGAGAGGTTTTGTCCTTAATGCTCTCAGCCAGCCTGGTCCACTGCTCCTCATTTTCACACACGAGAGACCAGCTTCCACGCTCACGCTCTGCCACAACACACATACAAAAGTTTGCAACATTGCGATCATGATCAGAATTTAGATCAGAAACGAGATGAATGGCAATGAATGGCAATCACTGATTGCTAAGCTTCTGTTAAGATTAATGAGTCCTTTGAAAAGTACTTATGTTCATGGTTTGTCCTTCATTAGTCGAGTAACTCACCTTTACTCAGTTGCGGCTCCTCCTCTCCGTTCTCCTCATCTTTTATAAATTCAATCTCACTGAAATACACAAAGGACCAGATGTCATCAAACTTTCACACAAGGCAGATTGCTCCACAGGAAAACCACTGCTTCTGTGCTGATGTGAAATAAGCAACTCATGTGACACACACACACACACACACTATAATAACACTATCACATATTCCAGAAATTAGGGTCCGTGAAGCATAGCTAGCGGTTTCGTAATTTGTGTTTATTTTGTTACAGCAGTGGAAATCACCAGGCACTATTATGAACCTTATAACGTTTATAATAAGTTCCTTGAGCTACACAGTAGTTCTTGTAGTGCCTACAGTTACTGATCATATTTGAAGGGGTACTTGCTTTTAGCGCATTTACTCAAAGCTCAATACTTCAAAGAAGTAGGCCTATAAATAATGTCAGCTTTCCATACACATGTAAATAATGAGCCGAATTTCTAATTTGAATAGTTAGATCCTGTTTGAGTAATAACTGTGTGCTAAGGCAATCCATAGAATTTATTCTACAGCTTGAGAAAAAAAGTTCGAGACGATCTATGAGAAGATTTATGTTTCATCATTTAGTCCACTAGTGCTAAAAGAAGGCAGCTTGCCTGAGCTTTGGCTCTGCAGTGCTTTACGTGACTAGACAGCATTTAGGCAGGTTGGGCTTCATTTATCATGTAAATGTTTGCGTCGGCCAAACTGATCTAAAATCATCTGCCAGATTTACAAACGTTTCGGAAGCGCAGCTTTCCGTTGTACTCACGTACGTATGTTGATCACCTGTAAGAAGTGCAATGCGCATTCCCGACACAGCTCATATGCACGTATAGACGTGAAATGAATGATTAAAAAAAAGCTAAAAAGGCAGGAGAGGAAATCATAATTCATGCAGATTACATGATTTGAAGTTGATTAAGTCGAGGTTTACTTTAAGTTAGTCTTCTTGGGTGTAAATTTACATACACTCAGGAACATGACTAGGGTGTGAATGTGTAAATGCTCATATGAATGATTTATGAATAAATCTGTATCAATCTCCATATATCATGTGTACAAATCATGTATACGGATGGTCAGGTTGAACTGGTTTGGGACAGTGGATACCAATAAACATCACAAAATTACATCTCTAGCTAGGAATTGAAAAGTGCATGATGTCATTTATCGCATCGCATGCTTTAGAAGCTTTAGAAGCACTCCACGGTTGACTATAAAAATGAAGCGCTTTTTAAAACCGGCCCCATTTTATCAGCCTAGCAGCTGCTTTGCATAGGATTGCACTGGCAGTTGAGGGGAAAATGCCTAGTGTGAAAGCAGCCTAGCTTCACTTTTATCTCGTGCAAGACTTGAGATAAACATAACTTAACACAATACACAGCTATTTATATATATATATAAAAAAAAAAAAAAGAAATACTTACACTGGTGACGATTCTCCATACTTCTTTTTCGGTGGTCTTCCCCTCCTTTTTTTCTCAGGTACTCGTCCTTCGGGGATTTCACTGCAACACGAATCATGAGAAGAAGACAGCATGTTTCACTTTGCACTACTCGATCTTAACTAAAATGTTCACATGAACATTGCATTAAACCTTCCGTTCTAAAGTCTCGTGCCCCCCCCCTTAAGCGTACCCGAGCTCAGGAGACTTCTTCCTGACAGGCTCCTCTTTATACAGGCGAGTGCCGTAGAAGTACCAGTAAAGGGCACCGTGTCCATCCTGACC
This sequence comes from Pangasius larnaudii, assembly GCA_037576815.1. Lineage (NCBI taxonomy): Eukaryota > Metazoa > Chordata > Actinopteri > Siluriformes > Pangasiidae > Pangasius > Pangasius larnaudii. The sequence continues at coordinate 24,451,455 of CM074922.1, read as the reverse complement.
CAGAGGCTCGACACGCAAGCTGTCTGCCTCCAGCCCCTAAGAGAAAAGGTCAGGAACAAGAAATGACACTTCAGTCAAGAAGACAGTTAAAATAGTAGAAAAGCGAGACTGTTGTGTATTAGTAACGTAATACAGTGAGTGTCACTTATAGCAGGTATGTTACTGATTTAAATCATAATGGATGATATGGCTGTTAAAAATAGTGCAGGTTAAGTAAATTTAATTTAAGCTAATTTTAGGATAAATGAAGCAATCAAAGTGATGACAGTAAAAGGACCTGGGGCATTATTACAGTGAAGCCACCATGTTGTTCCAAGTCTACATTCTGTACATACTAAAGTTTTTTTTTTTTTTATATATCAGGGATGTGTTTATATAAGCACGTCTTTACTCAGAGTGAATCTTACCTTAAGCAGGTCGAAGACGTCGGCAGCGTCTAAGCGGTAGTCACACAGCCTGTGCAGGATCTCCACCTGTGTGCGGACTGCGAGCTCCTCAAAAGAGCTCTCCTTCAGAGGGTTTGGTTTACCCTCCTCCAGCTCCCAGCGGTAGTTGATGATGTCCTCCAGGTAGCGGCGGAAAGCCTGAGGCCTGACAGGAGAAATAAGATGTGCAGTGTTTAGATACTTTTAAGCTTGCTGGGGTTTTCCCCCCTATTTTTCTGCATTAAAATCATTTAAAAATTATTATTTTTTTTTTAAAAAAAAAGGTGAGATTAGGTTATGGCTGAACTTCAATTTATTGCTGTTTTTACAGTTATTCATTCCTTCATTCATCCTCCAGAGCCCATCCGAGGAACACAGGGCACGAGGTGGGAATGCACCGAGGAAGGGACGCCAGTTTGATGCAGGACACCACAAACACACATTCACACATTCATTCACACCTAGGGGCAATTCAGGGTAATCAACCCACCAGCATGAATTTGGGAGGTGAGAGGAAATCAGAGAATCTACAGGAAACCCTCATGGACACGAGGAGAACATGTGAAACTCCACAGTAATGGCAGCAGTTATACCGACTACAAATCCTTTGTTCTGTACAAATGACACATCGATCCCATTTTCATCGGTTCCATTCAAACTGCACTTACAACTGAGTGCAAGGGTTTTGTATGTCAGTATCATTATTTAGGTCACGATCAAAAGTAGCCAAACTGGTTCAATAGTGACGCAATGGGAAAGTGTTTGCCTGATCACTGAAGATTGTGTGTTTGAATCCCAAAGATGTCACACCCATCCGTGACTGGGAGTCCAACAGAGCGTAACTGACCATGCTCTCTGGGTGGGAGGGATGGTGTGATGTCGTTACTCTCTCCAGTCAATCAAGGCAACACTAGCCAATCATGCGAGTCTGTGAGCGCGTTCATCAGAGTATGTTAGTGTACCATGTGCAGCAGTTCAAAAAGACTTCACGCTATCTCGATAGAAGCATTTTAGCCTTCACCCGTAATAGAGGAGAGCCGGCTAGCGGGTGGGTATTGGCCAGTGACCAAACTGTGAGAAAATGGGGTAAAGAAAATAGTGGAGAAAAAAAAACAAAAATGCACCAGTTCCAAAATGAGTTTACATCTTCCTGTCTGGGTATTCTGTCAGAGCTAGTTATGTACACCCTTTGGCTTTATAATACCTTCAACCTGCTAAATTATACCTGCTATATTCGTTGTAACTCTGCTTTCATCGGGCCAAGTCCGGAGACCCATTTTTTGTTGATGAATACTACAGTAGAAGTACGCGTTCCCTTTCCACCCAGAAACCACGGGGTTAGGAAACTTTTGCACGTGCATACAATGATGCAGCTACTGGACCCAAAATTAGACACCTCTACCTCAATTTATTCTAAAGGAATCATTTCATTTCGGACCAAATGAACAGCAATGTATGCATATGGTTGAAAGGGTTGAAAGTCCAGAGAAGATACAACGGCTGTTTATTTGGCTCTATTATCAGGTTGGTTTTGACTAGGCAAACAAGCATTAGTTCTGGGTCACATTGTTTGGCTTCATCCAAAAGCAAGGAGAGCTCGAGTTCCTGCTAGGATGCACAGAAACAAGAGGCCAGGCCGGGGGTGAGCCCTGCCACAACGCAGACAAGAAAGAGAGCAGAACGGAGGGAAAGAATGGGCTTATCTGGAGAAAGCAGAATGCACTCACACACAGCTGCAGGCCCCCCACTATCCTATCACTCCCTCTGTTTTTTTCCCCCCTCCTCCGTGACGCTCAGCAAGTGTGTGTGGATGAAAAGGCCAGGGCCCAGCAGCTGTCCGGTCCAATAAATCCTGTCGTTCTGTTAACCACATGTGCCAGCAGGGTCATTTCTACCTGTGGTACGTAGCTATAGCTACTACTCTACCTGATGAGATATTTGCGTCCCTCAGGGATCAAGCCATTTATCAGAGCGCTGACTCAACCGCTAACACAAACACCCATTTCGGGAAACAGGGCTACAGCTGCCTCGAGCTAACCACCAGAATGGTTCGAGCGTGTCACGACGATGTGTTGGGTCAGCCCAACCTGCTGCACAAGCTATGACACATTCTTCAAGAGTGCTGGTGAAGGTTGTGAAATTGAGGTTAAGCCCCCGATCCACTAGATATGGAGTTGCTGTGACTGAAAGAATAAAAAAAAAAAAAAAAAAAAAACTTACGTAATGTCGTTTCGCTGGTAACATCCCTGCAGGAGACAGCAGAGGAGCTCGGAGAGGAAGTCTCCGTCCTGTTTCAGCAGCGCTTCTTCCAGCTCCTAACACACACACAGCAGCAGGAAGCAGAGGTCAGCCATTTTTACAGGGTTTTACAAGCACCACTTTTACCAGTTTATGAGAGCGTATCGGGTTTAACGACCGGGGTCATCCCATTTTTATAGGAGCAATGCTTCACCTCTATAAAATATTAAGACTGACCAGGGTTGAGTTCCTGGGTTTGACTAGCAGTAACTGAGATTTAAGGGTTTTGTGAATCATTTAGACATTGTTAATGAAATATAACTGAAGTCAGAACTAAACTGCACGAAAGGAACATCCAAGACATGAGCGACACTGACATGAATAAACCACAAGCATGTTACGTCCTGACCATAAAGGCATCCTGTAAATCTGGATTGTCCAAGTTTAGTAACACTCAAGGCTCCATTCTGATTGGTCAGAATGTGTTGATCAATGTTCTTTAATAGCAGCGCTGACAAGCATGCCAGCTGTAATTCAAAAGTTCATGATTTTATAATAATGTTATCATTTATATATTAACTATCTATCTATCCAGCTAATTCACAGTAATGTGCATGGAGAACATATCGTATGCACGTTTAATTATGGTGTTTTCAGAGATTTTCTGTCAGGAGATGTTAATTTATTATCATTTGTGCCGTGGAAAAGTCTTCAGGACAGAGGACTCTTTTGTGGTTTCTTGGTAAGATGACAATCTGCATTTTTTGCCTAAATTTAAGAGAATGAAAAAAGAGAGACTAGTGCAAGAATGACTGTTTATAGCTTCTATATCACACGTGATAACAGGAACTAAGCTGTTTTGTGGACGTTCCACAATTAAACATATTTATATACATAAATGGATCAAATGTACGATGTGCACTTCTTTTGATAAATTATTTTAAAAAACGTGATTGTGAATTGATGTGGTATAAGAGGAATAAAACACTCCAGGACATGTTGTTATTATGATTAATTTCCTATATCATCCTCTGTTTTGGTTCGAGTTGGACAGCCTAAAGCCTGTGTTCCTAAGAAATGCCTCAAGGCTCTCAGCAAGGCTCCTGCAGCTGAGGTTCAAGTTCAACCTTGACCCCTTCTCCGGCCCGGCGCTGTGCACTCGCTATTCAGGCTTTATGAAGCGGCAATAAGCAGGAGAGTAAACTCCAGCATGCTGAAAGAAAATGAAGCCAAAACACTTGGCACCAGCAGGAGCCCAAAAGGCCATGGCTACCAAACCACCTCCTTCGTCTGCACCCGAGCACCGCCCTACCCAGAATGCACTGCTGAAAGATAGCTGAGAGGGCAGATATGCAAATCCACACTCTACCCCTCCACCCTTCCCCTGTGGCCCATGTCCATTTCATTTAGCTCCCCCTTCTCAAAAAGAAGCATAGCAAGTACACTGAGCTTTAGCCTCTTTCGTTTTCAACCCTTTCTCAAGGACTCGAGTTTGCTGCTCCGTCCCTCCGGCAACAAGAGTGCACTTTTCAACCTCAGCCCCAAACATCCTCCCCCTTCCCTCCTGACAAGAAGAGTGACACTCCAACATTAACTCAAGGGCAGGACAGGCAGACCTCAATTCATTGTGAGATTCACTCGAGCTGCAGATTGCCACCTCTCTCCAGAGAGACAGCAGAAAGAGCTGGGGTCGGCAGAGGTCGGCTAACACACCTCCTGGCTACGTAGAGCCATGGAAAACCTGGAGGACGATGTCAGCAGGATGGAAAACATAGTGAAACGCAGAGAGAGAGAGAGAGAGAGAGAGAGAGAGAGAGAGAGAGAGAGAGCGAGCGAGCTTGAACAACAGGATGATACACATGTTAGTGCTTAGGGGGAAAGAAAAAATCCACAGATTCCTTATTTCAAGCACTGAAAGAAAACACCAACTGTCTACCGTTTTTTTTTTTTTTTTTTAAAGGCTGAGCCAACTGAACTTCCTGGGAGGATCTTAATGAGTAATTTAAAAGCTATCGATCTGCTCGCTCAGGTGTTCAGCACAAGAAAGAATGGATGTGTCAGAGTCTTATTTGAAGGAGTCAATTGGTGTGGGATTGAGTTTGAAAGGTGACTGGCCTGTCTGTCAAGTGGGCTGGGTGCAACAAAAAAGGTCATGATCCTGCGGTAATCAGACGCCCTTTTCATTGCAGAATTTATATTCACGTCGTGACATTTTACATCAAGTCTTCCCTTCAAAGCGCCCACTTCACATCCACTTCAATGCATCTACGCAGATCAGGGTTGGATCTCATTATAACTGATTATAATGAATATTAATTCCTTCATATCATCTTCAAGTGAGCCCAAGAAAGCTGATGAGCTGAAATTCAACTCATGAGATCACAGTTTTCTTTTGTACTCATGATTGAGCTGATGTCCTGAACCATCCCTGAATTTCTGTCGTATAACAGGCTACGTTGGTGAAAGTCTGGAGCCGGTCAGGAGTGATGGGTTGCTTCGGCCCGTTTTGCGAGGTTCCTCAGATCCTCAGTCACGTTCATACACACTTCTTGGTCCCCTGACAACCAAGAGACAAGCTGAAGAGAGCCCATCTATCAGTGCAGGCTGCACTTTGATCACACTTCAAACCTGAGTCCGGCTGTGGGGGATTAGCACCAACACACACTGGCTTTGAAGTGCCATTCAGCAGCTCAAATGGCAAAGGAGGGGAATTAATTTGGTGTGTATGGCCTCTTTCTTCCGCACAAGCCAACTCTCCCTCAACAGCTGGAAATTTAAACTAGCCCCAGTCCCACAATGCCTTGCTCACTGGTTGGGAACATCCAGGGCACTGAAATGGGCAGTCTGATGCATCATTCATGCCATACTACAAAATAACTGCCTAAAAGGTGAAATGTTTGTTATTAAACCTGAATGAACATTTAAAATGCAGAGGACATGACCCAAATGGTATATATCAGATAAAAGGATGGAATTCCTTCAGGTACACAAATGTGTATCATGTGGTTTAGTGATACACTGATACATTGAAATATATAGTGGTTAATTATTATTATTATTATTATTATTATTAACTCAATATTCACCACCCAAAATTTTTCTCTTATTTCTTTTCAAAGTATTAAAATTAAACACATAATATTTAAAAGCACATAACTAGATAATTCATTTGTTTGATTAAATGTTGATTTTACTTTAGTGATTTATAACCTTGATTATTATTATTATTTTTTTAAATTAACAGTGAACCAGCAATATGAGGTCAAAAGAATACGCCACTAAATGCTGCCTTATTTCTCTGTAAATAAACTCTAAAGGAGGCAATCCATCACCCCATTTGTGTTGAACAACTAAACATAGTGATCTGAGAACGCATCTAATTTTCCTGTTCTCAAACGTTTTCACCCCCATTTTTCTAGCCAACCAGCGTTTTTTTTTAATCCAGCGCCAACCAACTATCCACATTATGGACTAAGCCCAAACACCTGTCTAAGACACAGGTGGTTTCAGATTGGACCTGGAATTCTGCCATTTAGTCTGCCAGGAAACATGGCTGCTTGAGAGACCAGACTGAGCATCAACGCCAAGGAAGCAATAAAAGCTTCCTAATGATGGTTTATTTACCCGAAATGTTGTCAGACAAATGATTTAAGCCGAGTTGGCAGTCGAGCCTCTAATGTAGAAAGAAGAAGAAAAGCTGCTGAGGTTTGTTCTTTTTTCCAGCATTTTCCTCCGATACCGATACAGAATATCAGGCTGAATCCATCTCTACTTACTGTTCAAGTCCCAGAGAAACCATGAATTTTCATTCAGGTCACTGAATTTATGTCTCCTCACATACACTATATGGCTGAAGGTATGTGGACACCTGATCATCACACCCATATGTAATCCTTCCCCAAACTGGTGAAAGCACACAATTGTACAGAATGTCTTTGTATGCTGTACCATCACAATTTCCCTTCACTGGATCTAAGATAGATTAGGCACAAACCTGTTCCAGCATGACAATACCCCTGTGCACAAAACAAGCTCCATGAAGACATGGTGTGTGAAGGTTGGAGTGGAAGAACTCGAGTGTCCTGCACAGAGCCCTGACCTCAACCCCACTGAACACCTTTGGGATGAACTGGAACACCGACTGCACTCCAGACCTCCTCACCAACATCAGTGCCTGACCTCACCAATGCTCTTGTGGCTGAATGAACAAAAAAAAATCTCCACAGCCATGCTCCAACATCTAGTGGAAAGCCTTCCCAGGAGAGTGGAGCTCATTATAACAGCAAAGGGGGAATAAATTTGGAATGGGATGTTCAACAAGCACATAGGAGTGTGATGGTCAGGTGTGCACATACTTTTGGCCATATAGTGTACACGCATTTCATTGGCTTTGTACTTGTTCTCTGCACAATGACAAAGTTTAATCTAATCTAACTGAATCTAATCCCAAACCCAACCATGATTCACTGTAGAATTACATGCATCCCATCCAACGCTCATTATAGTATTAAGTCACCGGAATGATTTAAGCATATAATTATCATCTTTAAACTGCAACACCTTTGCAGTCTAAGTTACCAGAAAACAAAATAGCTACACTGCAAACCACACAAGCTGACTCAGTTGTACTGACTATGATGGTGAGCAACTCAATTGAAGCCTACAGCTTCAAAATCTGCTGAAGGCAAATGACCCCTGAACACAAATGACCCCTGAGTGCTCAACCCGCCTTCAAAAAGAAGATGATCAGGCGTTTTTGCTCGGCGTGTGTCAGCAGTCTTCGAGGCCTCAGAAACCAGGCAAAACCAGGACGTTCCTAGTATCAGTCCCTGATGCACACCAGAGCCCTACCACAGATGGTGGGCAGCAGTTAACAGCCGTTGCTACTTAAGGGGAATTTGGGGGATGGGTGGGGACATCTCCACCTTGTAAAGACTTGTCTCCCTTGGCAAAACTTCCCCCTCCTTCCCCCAACCAACCTCCGCAGTCATGTCTTTGGCCATCACATCACATCACTCTGGGGTTACACTTCCAAACAAGTACTGTACTTATGTCCCCAGGACAGAATCCAACGGATTACTGAGAAAGTTGATATTTCCAAAAAGACCATCGTAAGTATTCTTCCGATGGGATAAGATTTCCGGACATACCTCTGTTAAATAACGCTTGTCAGAAAACGTCTGTAGTAATTATGATCAACTTGCATGGGATATGTGATCTCTGTATAAATCACATTTTGCGCTTGATCATTAGTAGGTCACGTGATCATAACGTACGAATGCTTTACCTGCGCTAGGAACCCATTACCTTGACGAAAGGCCACAGAAGTGTTCAATTTCTGACAAGTCCTTATAAACATTGTCAACATTTTATTGTTTCACATTTTTACTTCGGTCAGTTCCTGGTTTCGGTTTGGATTTGGAAAGGAACTTGTACTTGAGAAGATTACCCCAAGCAAGTAGGAATTTCAAGGGGGGGTTTTCTTTAGCTTTTCCTAGTTAGAGGATGGGAAATACAAGTTGTGACCTCGAGTCGGACGCAGCAGTAATGTGTACCAAGTAACAGGGAAAAGTGAAGTAGTGTGAAGAAGTAGTGAGTTTATTTACTGTTGATGGTGTGAGCAGCTATCTTGGTGTGATGTCATAGCCGAACTCTGGGTTGAAGAGCCCTTTCCAACTTTTCCAACTCTTTTTTCATAACTACCCTTAAAATTTTGGAAGGACGTACTGTGCCATACTACTGCAATGAAATGCACAAGTCACTTTAATAGTAGTCGGTTTTTAATAATAATAACATTGTATTTTTTTTTATGAGTGTGAATGTAGATGGATATAGTTGCATTTCCATGAGATGCACGGAATTTCGTTATATGTTACATGTAATGACAATAAAGGTATTCAATTCAATTTTGAGTAGGAATTCCTACTTGAGGGGCAATTTCTCAGGTTTTTCTAGTCGGATATTGGAAATTTCAAGTTACAAGATTTAGCTGAAAACAGCATAGACTCTTATGGAGTTAGCTGGTCTTGGACAATGCTGAACTGCCCACTTTTCAATGTTACACCACAAAAAAAGATTCCCAAAACTATATATTTTTAAAATGTCTTTAGAAAAGGGGTCCACAGTTTAGTTTTACAGTCAACTAAAGAGGAAGGAAAGCCAGACTGGTCTCAGTGTCAAGGCTGGGTGGTCAGACGCTTCCTGGGGTTGAAATCACAGCTCAGGCCTTTCGGTGAGGATCATTAGCTTCAAGAGGAGTTAATCGTCTCTACATGAAAAACAGCCACACATATCCGCTTCCTTTCTGACCATATGAATCATGCATAGCTGTGGGTCTGGTTCTCCTTTCCCATATCTTTTACAAAACTAATTAGGTCTCAGGCTACATATACGCTTGGTGAACTTGTGGTGGAGGCTTCAAACACCAAAAAGCAGTTGATTTTTTTTTTTTTACCTTATCAAACTGATTATAGTTTACTTGTTATAGATATCTCTTGTATATCTTAAATTAAGAAACTAAAATATAGTACACACTAACAATCATGTTTACATTTTATTACACCTTATACTTAAGGTAAGTGAGTTAGCTAGGATATGTTCCTACCAACAAACTCATCAAGGTGCTAAGCCGTTCTCATGAGTAGCCGTTCTTCTACAAGCTGCTTAAAAGTAAACAGTGTAAAACTTTTTTTTTTTTTAGATAATTAATTAAATAAATTATTTCGTTTGGGCTAATGTGTCATTAGAGGCATCACACCCTGTGAGCCTGCGTCTCTCCTAACAACTGTTCCCGAGAGCAGATGAGTGTGTCTCACTGAGCTTTTGTTCCAGACTTACTCAATCAGCTTCTCAAAGCACACAGACATCAAGAACATCAATACAGCAGGCCCAAACACACACACACACACACACACACACACACACACCTCCCTCCTCCTTCATGGGTTCAGGCTCCCTCACGTCTCCCCATGTGCATGTTTGTGTCACGTACTGCACTGAGCCTGGGCTTCCCAACACCCAACGGCTAAACTCTTAAGGGTCTGTGGGGTAACACTTGCTGCTTACCCCCACCACCTTACCCAACACACACACACACACACACACACACACACCTCCTTTATCTCATTCAGTTGTCTAAGGGAAGCCCAAGGTGCAGTCTGTGATGACACACGAGTCTTCTCATCTATCTCAAAACCAGCATGTTCCTGCAGCACAGTTACCAAAACCCCAAACAGCAGATTAGCACAAAACCGATAACAGTAAACTAAACCATCGCCCCATCTCCAGTTTCACTCCGAGCTCAGCAAGCTCCTGGAGAGAGTGTTGTGTGTTTTCTGGAGACAGAGACAGGGAGCCATAGGGAGAGGAAACAATAGAGGCGGCTGAAACAGACCCTAAGGAGTGTGTGCCCCACCCCCCTGACACACACACACACACACACACACACACACACACACTCATGACCAACTCCCCATGTGAAGCCATCTGATGCATGTACTGCCGCCCTCACCTGTCAATCACGTCTGGGGGAGGGGAGTGGATTATTACAATGTAACTCAGTACGGCTGTTAGAAAGACTCGGAGTGTAAAGGTATTATACGTATCCAAGAGTAGATCAAGAGAGTGGGCTTTCTTTACACTGAAAAAGATCGGCTTTTACACGTGGCTCATTTGATGAGGGGGGGTGCGACAGTACTACCAAAGCAAAAGAGGGATCTGGACTTGTGCAGAGATTTGTCCAGATCTGACTGGTCAGAAGGTGTGCATTATTTCTGTATAACCTGATGGCTTGGGCAGTAGCTCCGGCTGTAACGTGAACAACAGGTTTATATTAATGCACTTGTTCTAATATGTTATCGTTTCTATAGTAACAGCTC
>CM074922.1:24373657-24392933 GCA_037576815.1 Pangasius larnaudii | reverse complement strand
AATTATGAACCATTTATGTACCTTAAAAGGTACATGTAATTATGTACTTTAAAGGTACACTATACCCAAGTTTCCAGGAGAAAGATGTGTAATAAAGTTATAAAAGATGTACCCTTGAGGGTACCACCTCAGGTTTTTCCCCCGCGTTTCCCTGAGAGTGTTTGTGTGAATGTGAAGCCAGAATTAAAGACCTTTCTTTGTGACTTGGATGACACAAGTCACAGGCAGGCATACAGCGTGGGAAAGAGCAAGCTGAAGTGTTTCGCACTGATATCACACCAGTTGTACATTTTGAGGAAAAAAAATCTTAATATTTGATATTATGAAACATGTTGCACTACTTTGAGAATAAATTCATAATACTATGACCATGGTACTATGACGTTTGTGTTAAAATGAGGAACGTTGAGGATTTGGGGAGGTTATTGTTTCTTTTGGTGAAGGAGATCTCGCAGGCAGTGGTCATCTTCGAAGTTAGCGATAGTGTGCTTTTGAAAGTCAAGGGCAATCGGATTGTGGCGTTTACATGAATCAATACTAAGATTAATATCGGAATATCGATGTGGTTGTAAATGTAGTCAGTGTAATTTCCTACAGGAGTCAGACAATAACAGAAAACTTTTTAAATACTAAGAATTTTGCAGCTTTCCGTCTCACTTGCCACTTTCTGCTTTGCTCTGCCCACTGCACAGAGAGAGAGAAATGTATTATTGGCATACAGGGAAAACAAGTTTCAGGTGTGCCATGCTAGTCACTACCTGTGTAGCTCATCCCCCAGATGCTCCAGATGTATGCAAGTTACAGTACATGCAAGTGAAGGTGCATTTTGACATTGCATCGCTGTGACATCAGGCTAATATGTGAAAAAAACACGTGAACATAAAGGAATCATTTAAAAAAAAACTGTGTGTGAGACCAAAAAAAACATGCACTACGTCTGATTCATTACATGTGGCGTATCTAAAAACCCACGAGTCATGTGATTATTCACTCAGTGTGAATTTTCTGTTAAATTCCCTAACCTGCTACAAGGATTGAACAGAAATTGATCGGATATGAAGAATAAACTATTCTGTCTCCATTTAGCTGGACTTCTGGACTCATCCTGTGTCCACTGACCTTCCGGTTGACATCCATGTGCCGTATGCCAGTCTGTATCCTGTCCAGAAATTCCTTCAGGAAAATGAGATCCCGTACCATGTTATGATCCAGGATTTGCAGGTGAGAACGACATAATACCCTGGATATAAACAATAATAATAATAATAAACTTCTAATAAAGTTACTCATTGCAATAAAGCTAATTCATTGTCAATGTCCTGATTCTGTCGTGCAACAGGAACTCCTGGATAAAGAGCAGCAAGATGTACAGCGCAATGCCATGAAGGTTGGTGATGCAAAGAGCTTCAACTATGCAACATACCACGGGCTTGATGCAGTGAGTACTCCTATCTACACACTTATACACCGTTACACCACAGTGCTGTTAATCCTCAATTCTGATTGGTTAAAAAGCAGTGGTGGCTCAGTGGTTAAAGCCCCGGGTTACTGATCAGAATGTCAGGGGTTCAAGGCCTAGTACTGCCAAGCTGCCACTGTTGGGCCCTTGAGCAGGGCCCTTAACCCTCTCTGCTCCAGGGGAGCTGCGTCATGGCTGATCCTGTGCTCTGACCCCAGCTTCCTAACAAGCTGGGATATGCGAAGAGAAGAATTTCACTTGTGCTGTACTGTATATGTGACAAATAAAGGCTTCTTCTAAAGGTGTTGATTCATTTTGTATAAGAGCTAAACAAATCACAGGTTTATATTAGTGCACTTAATACGTTATTGTTTCTATAGCAACAACTTGCACAGGGACTTTTTAGGTGGAAGTGCATGTACAGTTCTTCATGTGGTAAGGTTTTCTGTAAGGAGACATTTGGCATTATTGGAAGGAGTCTCCAGTGTCAATGCAGTAAATCCATACCTTTAAGGTTTCTGACACGTGAAAGTCTTCAGGACAGAGGACTTTGCACTTTGCGCTGTCTTGGTAAAATGATAAGCTGCATTTTTTTTTTGTCATGTTAACCTCAAGTGAGAGAGAGAGGCGAGGGAGTGACTGATTATAGCTGTAATCTAAGTGATAACAGGACTAACTTGTTTTACAGATAACCAGATAAATGGATAAAAAGTATATGTCATTCAGTAATAAATTAAAAATAACAACTGTTGGTAAATTGCTGTGGAATAAGCAGAAATAAGAAGAATACAGCACTTTGGGATGCTTCATGTCGAGCCGCTGATTATTTTCCAATAACAGCACTCCCTCGAGTGTTTTATTTCTTACTTACCAAATCATGGGTAGTGAATGAATGAGTAATACAATCTTTATGCATGCAGATCTACAGTTGGATGGACAGCATGGTGGCCAGTCATCCCAATTTGATTTCCAAAGTGCAGATTGGACATTCTTATGAGAACCGTCCCATGTATGTGCTAAAGGTGAGGATAAAAATGAATAGCCAGGTGTGAATGCATATGAATGTCTTGGGAATGTGTTATTGAATAAGTCACTCTGGATATGCTTTTAGTTTAGCACCGGTGGAAGCAACCGGCCTGCAATCTGGATTGATGCTGGAATACACTCTAGGGAGTGGATCTCAACCGCCTCCGCTTTGTGGATGGCTAACAAGGTGAGCGACTCAATGAGAGTCCAACTAATACTGTTCATGACTATTTTTATGACTAGATTGTTCATTCTTAAAAGTATTTTTATTTTTAAAGGCTAATTAGACCCAATTTCAATGTATTGAAACAAGTATTTTGTATATTTCTCTCTATATTCATTAGATGGCTACAGATTTTGGTGTTGATGCTTCTGTGACTTCTCTCCTGGGAAAAATGGACATCTATCTGATGATCGTGACCAACCCTGATGGCTACGTCTACACTCATACTTCTGTAAGCCTATGATTTGTGAAACCGCAGCTGAAATTGTCACAACAATTAGTTACATTGTAGATTTTGCAGATGATTTAAGATGAAACAGTTTACAAATCCAATTCCAAACACATACTGTATCTAATGAGTCGATGGTTTATGGCGTTGGTTCAAGCGGGGGTGCATCCAAGGACCCGTCTGGTGTAAAACTATTTCCAAGGACTGCCATTTCAATACAGCACCCATTTAATTTAACAAGAACAGAGTAAATATATATGTATCACAATATTCAACACCTCAGAGCTTCAAATTTAGGCCTCAGCATGTTTAATTGTTAGACTATTTATGTATTAAAATACACTATTGGACTGTTTTTGTTACTAATTTCTTTCTCTTCTTAATTTTGTCCTAAGCATCTATGGTTTTGTGCTTGGTTTTATCCATCAACGGCCACAGTTTCAGCAACATAACAAGCTGCATTTTTTTTTTTCTTGTGTTAAATTCGAGAGAGAAAAAAGAGATGCTAATGATAGCTGCTGTAATGTAAGTCAAAACATTAACTTGTTTTGCAGACGTTCCACAACGTTAAACGTAACTAAAGAGTGTCATTCTTTCATTAATAAAAAATTGTAATCATTGGCAAATAAGAGGAATATAATACTTTGACATTCTGTTGATAGGAAAAAATCATCAACTTCTAGTTGGTAATTGTGACTCCGTTTCATCACACCACCCTGATTCCTTATTTAGCTTTTCAGTGGTGCAGCGGGTGATGTTGCTGCTTCACAGCTCCAAGATTCCCAGTTCAGTCCTGAGTTCAGCTTTCAGTCTGGGTGGAGTTTCGCATGTTCTCCTTGTCTGTGTGGGTTTGCGCCATGTTCTCCGGCTTCCTCCCACCTCCCAAAAGCATGCCAGTTGGAGGATTGGCTGTGTGTATTGTGGCTAGCATCCTGTGAAGGGTGTTTTTGCTGAAGATGGATGGATGGATGGATGGATGAATGAATGAATGAATCTATACAATACGGTATACAGAAAAAAGACTGATATATTTGCGAGGTGCCTTTTGAGTTTTTTCTTTCTTCATCTTCCAAAACCACTTACTGGATCCCGAGTCTACCCCTGGAACACTGGGCATGAGGCAGGCGTATGCCAGTCCATCACCATGCATGTACACATGCATACACTCGACTTACATCTCAGAGCAACTTAGCGTAGCCAATCCACCGACCTGCATGTTATTGTAAAGCAACCCATGCAACCCAGAAAACTGTGAAAAAGACGGATAGTGACCCGAGCTCAGGATCAAACTGGGAACCCTGGAGCTGTGAGGCAGCAACACTACCTGCTACACCACTGTGTTGTCTGTCATTGAATAACCTTTCAGTAATGAGCTAGGTTCCTGAAGCAGGGTGGATAGAAAACGTGATGCTGATCTTATGGAATTTTTTATTAAAAGAAAACAAATGTTTTTAGAACCGCATGTGGCGCAAGACTCGCTCCGTCAACCCTGGTTCCACGTGCCGAGGTGTCGACCCCAACAGAAACTGGAATGCTGGCTTTGGTGGTAAGAAGAGAATCCTAATCGCTTGCAATAGCTGTAAAGATATTCATCCATGAGACTTCGATCTATGTTTCTGCATTGCTCTCTGCAGGTCCTGGTTCCAGTAGCAACCCGTGCTCTGAGTCCTACCATGGACCTTCCGCACACTCTGAGATCGAAGTGAAGAATATAGTGAACCTCATCAAGAATCACGGCAACTTCAAGTCCTTCATCTCCATCCATGCCTACTCACAGCTCCTCATGTACCCATATGGATACATCTGCAACGACATCCCCGACAAGGCTGAACTCGTACGCTGTTTCATTCTTTTGTTGAATTCTCATTCCTGATTGTTTAGAAGGTGTTGATTGATTTTCTCTAACAGCAGCTCTGACAGTAGTGTCATCTGCAAGGCAAATCTCTGGTTTAGATCAATGTGGTTGTTCTGACATGCATCTTGTATGGCAGACTCTTCACATTCATAAGTTACCAAATATTTAGTTAACATTTATGGAAGGAGTCTCCAGTACAGCATTTTGTAACAGTCACAAAGTTTTCTGACACAAAGTCTTCAGGACGGAGAGTATTTTTTTTTTTTTTGCTTTCCAGTTTCTCGGTAACATGACAATGTGCATTTTTTTGTCTTGTACTAAATTCAAGAGAGTTAAAAAAAAAAGAGTGGCCGGTGAGCTATACTGTTTATAGCTACTGTAATGTAGCTCATGACATTAACTTGTTTTTTTGCAGACGTTAAACATAACTATAAACGGACAAAATGCTGTTCTTTTATTAATTAAATTTGTAATAATTGGCAAATAAGAAGAATAAAACACGTTGTGACATTTGTTCTAGGAAAAATCAGCAACTTCCAGGTGGTAACTGTGAATCCGCTTCATCGCACCACCCAGTGGTTGATTATTTTCTTAGAATTGCATGCCCCCAAGTGATTGATTCCTTATTTAGCTTTTCTGTAAAATCGCTAGCAGAATTTAGCCCAGACAATACACTCATGTTCAGGATGAATGGTGTATTATAGCAGGCCAGACACCCTCGTTGGTCAGCATGATAATAAAACCGCCTGATCTGTTTTGTATTGGTGATTATTAGGATTCTGTGGGTCAACGTGCAGTGCAGGCCCTCAGCTCTTTGTATGGCACCAGCTACAGAGTTGGAAGCATTTGCAAAATCATCTGTGAGTCTACACAACCTTCATTCTTTCTTTTTGTCATCTCTACCAGTTTCTCTCGTGTTTATGTATTGTATTCTTATCACTTCAGATCAAGCCAGTGGTGGAAGCATTGACTGGAGTTACAACAACGGTGTCAAATACTCCTTTGCCTTTGAGCTGCGTGACACCGGTCGCTATGGCTTCCTCCTCCCGGCCAATCAGATCATTCCAACTGCGAGTGAGACCTGGCTGGCTCTTAAATACATCATGGGATATGTGCGTGACCATCTTTATTAGGAAAATAATTACAGTGAAACTGAAAATAAAGATCAGAAAAATGGGATGTTGGTAAAATAAATACAAGCAAATGTGAAATACTATTTAGTGTGTTGTGTCGTGCTGTTTAACGGTTTCTCCTATAGCCTGAAGTTGACTCTGGTTAACCTGGTTTTAAATATTGTCACACAAAAAAATATTGCTCAGATATAACCTAACATCAGTGAAAAACCAATGCAACTCATGATTTATATCCAAATTCGAAAGCCTCTTAGCATGTTAGCATATTACTAGTTGTAATTCTATAGTTTTGACACAATATTGTTTCTGCATTTAATATAAATGTTATTATACGGGATGGAATCTGTCCCTTTTTTAAAACAAAAAAAGAAAAACAAGAAGAGTTTGACAACCCGTCCCTAAGCATTTTACTATCATTTGTCAGTATTAACTGCAAAATATCAACGAAAACCTGACAAAGTAGCACAATCACTCCAGTAAAATTGTGGCAGCAGAGAGAGAGAGAGAGAGAGAGAGAGAGAATGTCTCACAACAGGATGCAAAGGGACGTGACTTATAAAGAAATAGAGGATGAATTATAGATTCCCATTATATAGGTAGCTACCATGCAAACACTCTGTTCATCAAGTTTATTTACTATTAGTACAATGTGATACTATTTCATGCTTTCCAGTCAAAGAACTGTAATGTAGTAATTTTCTTTAATCATATACTATATGGCGCGGTGAATATCTTTATGACATTATGAAAAATTCTGCATTCTGAATTTTCACACAGTCACAAATCCATCAAGTAAGTTTCTGGCAATTTTTTACTAAATTCTGAGTCAGGGATCTAGCAACTCGATCCTAATACACAAAGACAACACAAAAGGCCAATTCATATTGGATTCGTTTATCAGAGGGACTTCTGTAATGCATTTTTTTTTACACGTCTCCTCAGTGATAAAACTCTCACTTCCAGACAGCAATAAAGTTACAACAGCTGGAGTGAGTTTCCAGCAGGTTGTATTTTCTACAAACCTGGATGTTTGCATCGTGTCATATTTTCACACTCCATTCACAATATGGCGTCCAAGCAGTTGAAGAGGTGCTGGAATAGAGAAGAGACGCTGGCTCTTATTTCAGTTTGGGGCGAACCAAAGTTCCAGCGACAATCTGAACACACAATAAAGCAATAATCACAAAGTATATGAGAAGCATGCATTTTTCGTTTCGCGATTCGGGAAGTGTTTAACATGTGGGAGAGGGTCATTGATACGCACGCTACAAGACTAATCACAGCAAACTGCAGCAGTCAAATGTCTTTTTGTCCAGGTTTGCACAGAAAATCGCAGACGTGTGTATCCAGATTTAAATTATCAAACGAACGCTGAGTTTGGCGGGAAACAGAAGGTAATTCGGCCTGTAATTTTCTCAGAGGGGGACAGAGCAAAACATCAACACGGCCAATCCGAAGGGAAATAAAGTCACACAGGATCACCTGTAAAATAGAAAGTTATCCAAGGACTCGATGTAAATTTATTCCCATCCAGATACGGCTTAAGACAGAGACTGAGACTCGGCCCACCACCTACTCAAAAAGGGCTGAATATTAGACTTTTTTTAATTTAAATATATGATTGCATAGGGTAATAAGATGGTGAAAATGGCCCTGGTCACGTGATCCTATTCAATCACACCTCCAGGATCAAAACAGGAAACATATCGTTGCAAAACAACATATTCTTCAGTTCAAACTAAACTTACGAAGACGGTAGATTTTTATTCTCATTTCCCATGAACCCTTTGGGCTATGCAAATTAGGGCGTCTCTGATTGGTCAGGAGAATTCAATCTCTTGCGCGTTCCCGCTCTTTCTGACTGACTGAAGGGGAAACTGTTAGCCAGTGAGCTAGTTCTGCGGTCGCGTTAATCATTTGTAGAGTTTCGTCGGTTTTTTGGAGTTTTATTTGTCATCCACAAAGTAAATATGGGCTACTTAAAGCAGATAGACGTGGAAAATTTCAAGTCGTGGAGAGGAAAGCAGACAATAGGTCCGTTTAAGAGGTTTTCTTGCATCATTGGTACTAATGGTTCAGGTGAGTTAGTGAGATATGTTTAATCCTTACGGTGTTAAAGAACTAAAGTGAAAAATGGCATTGTATGAAGATGTAACTGTGGTCATTGGAAAGGTAAGTCGAATGTGATGGATGCTCTGGGGTTTGTGTTGGGAGAGAGAGCCTCCAGTCTGCGAGTGAAGCAAACCAAAGAGCTGATTCATGGCGCTCATGTCGGTAAACCGGTCTCCCGCACCGCCTCGGTCACTATGCGCTTCTGCGACGACAACGACGAAGAAACCGTCTTCAGCAGAACCATATCAGGTCTGTTTGGGTCGTACTGACGTCTCTGCATCGCTACAACCCTCCAAAACTTAACTCGAATTGTTCTGGGTTTTATTCGAGGTGACTCCTCTGAGTACCGGGTGAACGGCAGGCAGGTGACCCTGGCCAGGTACACAGCCGAGCTGGAGAAGATCGGCATCGTGGTGAAAGCCAGGAACTGCTTAGTGTTTCAGGTTAGTGACGGAAAGTCCGAGTCTTTTCACGGAGTCGAATCATTTGACTCGGCTCACCAACAAGAGTCGACTCTTTCGGCTCGCAAACGGTTCACTACCGCGTGCGATATTTTGATCAGGTGAATGTTCAGCTATGGCTTGTAACATTTAATGAAATCACACCCTGTCTTTTCATAAAATAATAATAAAAAAAAAACACTTCTTTAGGTTGAATTAATGTTATTGTGCTGCTGAGGGCCACTTTTAAAAAAATTAATATACAAGGTTTAGAGAATAAAGTTGTAATTTTTTAAAGGAAAAGGTCATAGCATCAAGAGAATAAATGTTAAGAGTAGAAATGTTTCAAGAATAAAGCTGTAATATTTTGAAGGAAAAAGTCATAATATTTCATGAATAAAGTCGTAACACTTTGACAGAATGGTGAATATCAGAGCAGCGAGAATAAAGAAATACGTTACTTTACGAATAAAGAAATAATCTTTGAAATGATTGGGCAAGAAATTATTTAGAAGAAAGAAATCAAATTAAATGCTCTCGATATTCTTTATATATAACCACTTTATTCTCTCTCTCTCTCTCTCTCTCTCTATATATATATATATATATATATATATATATATATATATATATATTTGTATTGTATTGTATTGTATTGAATTTCTTTAAACATTGTTGTACATCACATCTCCCTCCCTGTCGTACTGCCTCATACACACACACACACACACACACACACACACACACACACACGAGAAACCAACACACCGCTCTGCGTTAACACTAACATACGGCTCAGAGGTTAAACAGGTTTCCATCGAAGCATTTTGATTAAATTAAACTGCAGGATCGATGCTATGTGAGTCGTCAAAGACTTGACTTGTTCACAAGACGAATATTTCATATTCCCGATGTTTTATTTTTCTTTTAAAAAAAAATTGTGCAAATGTAAACTAAGCCTTCCACTCAGTGCACTGATCATCTTTAATCATACGGCCATGATTGCCCGAATGCCTCGAGTCATTACGTTACGCTCCTACGAAATAATACACTGGTTTCGTAAACACCGGAGATTTTGGTGCCTTTTGCAGTTAGCAAAACCGACTTCATACTTTGTGCCTGAATTTGTTCAGTTCGGCTTGTCCTTGGAAACCTGTCACAAAATCGTGACCTGAGTGTTACAAAGTTCTGGTTGGATGAATAACGAATGGCAGATGGAACCTTACTAACACGAACGTCTCCAAACGCTTAGAAAGCGCTTGCAAGTTTCATCTTACATTTTTTTAGTCACTACTGTGAATTATTTTGTAATTACTATGAAACTAACAGGAGAAGTAGGTACAGCTGAGACATGACGTTTCTAAGGATTCACAGATATTCCTTCATTCTTGATAATCGATATCTTAATAACAAAAAAAAAAAAGAAAACAAAAAACAAAACCTATAGCCCGTTAAAGACACAGTCTTGATGCGAGCACATGACACCTCTGGCCCTAGTTTGATGAACACAAACAATTAGTGTATTAAAAAAAAAAAAAATCTGGAAATGTATTTTTAAAATGCAATATGTTTTACTTTATTGTAACACAGATCAACACTGCGCTGCTTTAGTAGCTGCCTTTGAGTCAGTCACGGTTACGCGAAGTGTGTGATGTGGACTGGTGTGTGTATTGTGTATATTTCAGGGTGCTGTGGAGTCCATCGCTATGATGAATGCAAAGGAACGCACAAAGATGTTTGAACGCATCAGTAACTCCTTTGAGTTGGCGAACGAGTACGACACCAAGCTGGCGGCGTTGCAGAAAGCAAAAGAGGACACTCAGTTCCATTTTAATCGCAAACGGGCAGCCGCTGCAGAGAAGAAGCAGGTGTTCAAGGACAAAACTGAGGTATCATGATGTATAATTATCTGCAGTGATGATCTTCCCCGAATGCAGGTTGGGCTAATGCTGTGGTGACATGCCGTCATCTGTTTAGGCAGAGAAATATCAGGCCCTGGTGGAGCAGCTCAGTGATAGCAAGCTACAGCTCAGCCTTTTCCAGCTTTATCACAATGAGAGGGGTGTTAATGCGCTCATGGAGTCCCTGAGAGAGAAACAGGAGGCTGTCGCTGTCAAAAAGAGCGTAGTGGAGGAGTGGGAGCAAACCGTGAAGGCTCAGAAGAAAGAGCATGGACGCCTGAGCCGAGAACTGCAGAAACTAGAGAAGGAGATCAAGTGAGCGTATTTCATAAAACCACAAAAAAAAAAAAAGGCACAATGTTTTCAGGCACGGACGTGGTTCGGCTAAATCAGACAAATCCGGAAGGGCAAATCAAGTTTAGAGTTGATAGATTGGCAAAATGTGAGGCTGTCAGCAGAACAAAACAGAGTCAGTATCAGAAAAGAAAAAAAAAAAGGCTCATCAGCATCACTATTCGAATGCTAGGAGTGAGACTTCGCAAAAATACACTGAAAGTTGAGGTTATTTGTGGGGAATGTGTTAATTATTAACAGCCGGTTGTGATGAGAAGTCGAGGAAATTACAATGAAGTAGCAGGTCATGTGACTGGGTTTGGAGTCTGTTGTTTGGCTGAGGATTCTGGGAAACGGCGCAAGTCGAATGGCGCAAACTACTCTACTAGTGTGCCTTTTAATATGAGGAGCTGAATTTCTGTGGCTTCATTCGCCGTATACAGTGTGTCTACCTCCGCTCCTCTTCCAGGTCCCAGGAGGAAACCCTCAGCCATCAGAGGCCTCAGTACATCAGGGCCAAAGTGAACACCAGTCACCACCAGCGCAAGGCCGAGGAGGCGCGCAGCAGCCTGCTGAAGAGCCAGAAGCAGCAGGCCAAGAAGGAGCAGGAGCTGCAGGAGCTGGAGACGGAGCTGGCCGAGCTGGAGAAGGCCTGGAGAGTTTATGAGAGAGAGATAGAGGAACGGGCAGCTCAGAGGGGCGAGGATGTGCAGCTGGAGGAAGCTCAGGTCAGGCGGAGAGTGAGATGAAGGGGTGGGAATGAGAGAAAAGAAAGACAGCATTGTTTTCCATTAAAGTATTTTTCATACATTCTTATGTCTCACTTTTTTTTTAAACGCAGCATGCCATTGTGTCAACTCACCACAGTACGCTCTGAGGGTTTGTTCTGGATTAGCGTCTTCACTCTTTAATCAGCAGAGTGTGTGTAAATGGGTCCGCAGTCCTGGATGGAGGTGTAACATTTAGAAATGTGTTTTGTCGCAGCTGGAGCGTTATAAGGAGCTGAAGGAACTGGCCAGGAAAAAGGGGGCCATTTTAGTTCAGAAGGCTGAGAAACTTCACTGGGAGGTGAAGGCTGATCGGGAAAAGCTGGAGTTTGACAAAAGGCGAAAAAGCGAAGTTGAGGTGTGTGTGTGTGTGTGTGTGTGTGTGTGTGTGTGTGTGTGTGTGTGTCTCACTATGCCTGTGATCAGCAGTGGTGTCAATCTAATTATATTGAAATGCATAACAAATACAGTATCCGGATAGATTTCAATATAGAGTGTCTTATGTTTCTGTATTATTATTAGTTTTATTATTATTATTTTTTTGTCTGCATGTATAGGCAAACATTAAGCATGCTGAAGCTCATCTGGACGAGTTAAACAGGAGAGCAGGGAAACTAGAGGAATATGCCGTCACCTCTAAGTATGTCATCCATCCTAGTGCGCTGATCTCTATAACCTTTATAGTAGATGTTGAATTTCTCCCACACAAAGGGGTCAGTTTGACTTGGTTTTGGATCCTCGAACACTTGAGCACTCGAGCATAAATATCGAGGGGTTCACAGAAGCACAAGGGACCGCGCTCTCATTTTATACACAGTTCAGTTAGTTGACGTTTGTTAGGTTTGTTAAAGCAAGAAAAAGACTTGTTAAGTTTATATGGTGATTATTTTTCTATTTAAAGTAATAGTTTGCCAATTTTGCAGATCTGTGTTCTCATCAGCAGGAGAACATTTCCGAGTGAAAATAATGATTTTAGATGCACCTTATGGGTCCAAAAAAGCACCTTCCTTTGCCAGAAGTGTGGAAATATTGGGGCAGTTTGAAACAATCGATTTTAGAGATCATGAAATTAGACAAGGCTTTGGCTTGCTGTTCACCGAGGCTGGGTCTTTTGCAGCAAAGCTCTGGAGGAGCAGCGGGAGCAGGAGCGGAGCTTGGGCGAGATGTTGGAGCGCGGACGGTTGCGGACGCTGGAAGTGAACAAGGAGCTGGAAGTGGTAGTGCAGGAACTTCAGAGTGCTCGCATTGATAGCCAGGAGAATCGGAGGCAGCAGAAACGAGACGAGATCTTTGAAAGCCTGCGCAGACTCTACCCGGACGTTGTGGTATTGCACTGCCAACATTAAGAGTAGCCTGTTTGAATTAAACCTATTTTAATGCCTTAACATGTTGATGATTCAAAGACCAGCAATGCAGAATACTGTATAATTTCCATAAGGTTGCATAACTTTACACCATCGTCCTTCATTCTGACAGACAGGGCTGTAAGAATTTTCTCAAAGTCTATTTTTGTCCTACTTTTTTTTTTTCATATGCCAGTTGAACAATTACAATTATGAACAATTAAAATTAGGAAAATAGCATTTCAGTTATCGCTGTAAACATCGTTTAGATACTGAAATGCATGAGTGACAGTGAATCCGAACAATCTGTTAACAATATTTTCCGGATTAAGGTAAACACTAAATCGCTAACTACATTTTCCACACTTGGCTAGCTAGCTAGTTCGTTTAAGTCGCAGTTGCTAGTCATCACAACACCAGTAAACTAGTTAGCTACCATTGGCAATAAACGGCATGTGCAGCACACGATTGAAACTCGCCACTTTATAGTATACTTAACGTATATATATAAGCTAGCTCTCTTATCTAGAGAAAGGGCTGCATATTCTACAAACGCTGTGCTACGCTGCCAGGTATTGTGACTTCATCCCACTCACACAGCCAAAGCACGTAGAAGCACACGGCGCTCGTCATCATAAGCACTCAGAGTGGAGAAAATTGTGACAGTAACCTAATGAGCTCCGTATGATTGACATTCCGTAATGTCAGCATTGCGAATGATGTTTAGAGATGAGAGATATCTCGCACAGATCATGTCCTCACCTGTTAACAAATGCTTCATGACGTACAAAGGTAATATAAAATGCATCAAATACGTATATAACAGTGACTTTGTTTTTGGTGCAGTTTTTTTTTTTTTATTAACGAATTGATTGAGATATGTTAGAGATTGTTTTCTTTGTTTCTAGTACGGACGCTTGATGGACTTGTGCCAGCCCATCCACAAGAAATACCAGCTCGCTGTCACGAAGGTGTTTGGCCATTACATGAACGCCATCGTGGTGTCCTCTGCAAAAGTGGCCCGTGACTGCATTCAGATCATAAAAGAAGAGAGAGCTGAGCGAGAGACCTTCCTCCCTATTGACAACCTGGATGTGAGTCAGACTGCCCTATGTCCTCTGTCATAAGGCAGGATGAATGTCTGGTTAATTTTCCTGTAATTTGGTGAAGCAGTATGTATGTATGTATGTATGTATGTATGTATGTATATGTACAGTCATTGAACAGAATTTGTTTGGACATAAAACAAATGCACAAATGCACTGATTTTCAAACATGAGTCAGAAAAAGCAACTTTGGTTCGAATGCAGACTATACTTTTTTCCTCGCGTCAGGTAAAGCCCCTAAACGAGCGTCTCAGGGAGGTCCGCGGAGCCAAGATGGTGGTGGATGTGGTGCAGTGTTCCCAGAATGCACCTCAGTTGAAGAGAGTGGTGCAGTTTGTCTGTGGCAATACTCTTGTGTGTGAGAATCTGAAAGACGCCCGCCACATCGCGTTTGACGGCCCAGAGCGCCTTAAGGTAAGATTTAGATATGGCTGTGCGTACTCACTGTGTGCAATGGCGAGGTCAAAGTTGAACCTGAGCCCTAAATCGAATCTAACTGGTGACCTCTGTATTAAGATAATGCTGTTGCTCTGGAATTTTTTTTTTTTTAGACTGTGTCTTTGGATGGTACCTTGTTCTCCAAGTCGGGGGTGATCTCTGGTGGCTCTGTTCACCTGCGCTATAAAGCTCGGCGCTGGGAGGAGAAGGACATGAGCAGCCTGAAAGAGCGGAAGGAGCAGCTTAGTGCCGAGCTGAGGGTACGTCAGTGTTACAGGAACTCGAGGGCACAGAAAGCACCGTCCAGCAGTAGGTCAAACTGTTTCGAAACAGTTGGGCATGAAACAAAGACCCTTCTTTGATTTTAAGCACTAATGCACATTTAAAGGAAAAGCATTAAAATACTTCAAGATGTGCTGTGGTGTGATGCGGGCCGGTGTAAAGCTGAGTTACTGTTATCACCCCGTAGTTGATTATTTTCCCACAACGACACGTCTCAAAGTGTTTATTCCTCTTGTATGACAAAAGAAAACCTTATCTGTTTATAGTTACATTTAAGGTTGTAGTCTGTGTCATTTCTTTGGGTCAGCTTCATCACGATTCCTATACGTCTAATTTGAGACCTGTGTGCATGTGTGTGCTCTTGGCAGGAACTAATAAAACTGAAACGCAAGGAGACTGAGCTGCATCAGATCACAGCCCAGGCCCAGGGAATCCAGACTCGCCTCAGATACTCCAACTCCGAGCTGGAGTCCATCCGTAAAAAAAGCATCCCAGCCTGTCAGGCTGTAAGCTGTCCTTCTCTTTCTCTCACTCTTTCAGTTCTGTTGTTTTTTCAGCTGTTTAACTTTCTTTCACTCTTCAGTGTTATACTAACGCGTGTTCATGCTTGTGTGCTGCAGGAAATCTCCAGACTGGAGAGTGAGCTCTCGAACCTCACGTCTCAGATCGAGATGCAGACCAGTAATGTGCAAGTGAAGGACAGTGAGGTGACAGCCCTCCAGGAGGAAGTCAATCATGTGAGTCACGCAGAATATATTTGCTGTTACCTCTCGCTTCTTACCAACTCTTTCTCTCAGCCTGCTGACGGCAGCTTTAGGGACAGGGGACTTTCAGCAGCCTTTGTGAGCTGTTGAGTAGAGCTTTACTTTTCTGCTGTAGATGGAGGACACGGTGTTCTCAGACTTCTGCGCTGAGATCGGAGTAACCAACATTCGTGAGTACGAGCAGGATTATGTGAGACAGCAAGGCGAGGTCGAGAGTAAGCGGTAGGGCCCCGTACAAACACGCAACACAGAAACATTAGCCTTAATGATAGGTTTCTGACACTAGGAAGACATTTGCCTTTGAATTTGAAATCTGAAGCGCATTTGAGCATTAAAATGTATTCAGACAAGCCCCTGAACATATTAATAGTGAGTGTAAGACAATGCAGGACTAGGCTATACATCAAAGCAGTAGCGTGTTATAGTTACAAAGTGTCCAAATACGCACAGATGATTAAATCATGATTAAAACAGTAAGGTTTGTTAAGCGTCCTAGCTGTTATGTCCAGGCTGCAGTTTGAGTCCCAGCGCACCCGTCTGAACACGCAGCTCGAGTATGAGCAGGAGCAGCTGCACAAGCAGCGCAGGCTGATCAACAAGATGCAGGAATCCATCAAGAAAGAGGAAGATGTCATCCTGACGCTGAAGGAGGTCAGCCAGCTTTAATACAGCTGTCTGGATGTCTAATTTATGTGTCTCTCTGGCTGGCGTTTTACATTAAACTCTAAAAAAAAAAACAGCATTAAAATTAAATATTCACACACATCACTAATATACCATGTTTATGAACTGTTTTAACCTTTAGGTGATTGAGGGTTTTTTTTTTTTTCTTTGGCACAACCTTATCTAGGGAGCATATTTTAAATGTTTGTGTTGTTCAGGAGGAAGAGAAGCTGCTTGCTGCAGTAGATGAGTCTCAGTCGAAGCTCCTAGACCTAAAGAATAAGCAGGTGGAACAGAAGTCACACGTTAATAAAGCAAAGGCTGAGCTGGATAAGAGAATCGGTGGCCTTCAAGAGAACTCCAGGTATCTCTGGTTGCTAATAGTAAATCTGTGGTTGATTTTTTTTATGCATTGACTCGACCATTTCTCTCATATTTAATCTCCTCTCTTAAAGCTGATGTCCTTAAGGCCTTGGAGTATATTAGGGCGAAGTGGTGATAAGTGTTCTGAGATTTAATTTTAAAAAATGAGGTTAGTTAGAGTGCGTAATTGAATAATGCAGGCTTCTGCTATATTAGCATTGTGGATACCAGTGATGACAAACGATACGTTGTGATGCAGCTCTGTGTAATGTGCACTGAGAGGATAGGAGATGAGTGCAAACGTTATTTGGAATTATAACCAGAGTCCATAGCGGAGGTCAAAATACAGGCATGCAGCATCAATCATGGGAAAACTATACTCTATGTCCAAACACAGGCAAGAGTCGAAAACCAGGAATGTAAGTGGAAACAGGAAAACAAGGCTCGGATTTAACAGTATGAAGTGCTTGATAATACTTCGCCATGAATGATGAGACAACAGGGCGTATATTATTAAACTAATTAAGGACTAACACAATCAGGTAACAAACCAGTGACAGAACCCAAAACAAAACATGACACGGAAACAGTGCTCGTCATTCTGGGAGTGTGTGTGTGTGTGTGTGTGTGTGTGTGTGTGTGTATTTTGTGTACATAAGTTTATTAAACTGGCTTCAAGTTATAATTAGATTATTAATTAATAATTTAGATTCATTTTTACATGAAACTACATGTGATACAACGATACACTTTCTTAAGCTCCTGTACAAAAGTTTAATACTTCCTTGTGTATTTGAAATGGTAATACACTGCAAAAATGATATCTTAGCCAAAAAAGGATCTTAAATATAGGCAAATTAAACTAATATTTCTTTTTGTTAAAATTGTTTTTAAACAAATATTCAATTGTTAAACTAATTTCGAGTACATTTTTATTTCAGGCTTGAAATTGCCATATTTCTATTGGCAGATCATTTTGTTTATTTTTTAGAAAGATTCTTTGTAGAAAAATGATCTGCCAACAGAATAAGACAATTTCAAGCTTGAAACTGGTAAATATGTCTAGAAGTAGACATATAATATTAAGAGATATTATATAATATAATATTAAATAACCTTTGCTTTATTCAAGATATCTTCACTTGCTAAGATATGTTTTTTTTTAGCAGAAGAAAAATCTCTCTCTCTCTCTCTCTCTCTCTCTCTCTCTCTCTCAGGGAACTGGTAAAGCAGCAGAAGGAGATGATCTCTGTGGAAACTGCATTGGAGCATCAGAGACTTTGCAAACACAACCTGCTGCTGGGCTGCAAAATCGAGGGCCTGCCTCTCACCGTGCTCTCAGGATCACTGGACGACATCAGTGACATCCAGGTACATCGAGAGCGTACACAGTGCGGTCACCAGGGGGAAAATATTTTGTACCCACAAGGTACAGGATCAGTTGAAATCTCATATCTGAAGCTATGACTGATTTATTTATTTACTTACTTACTTACTGGGGGCAGTCGTGGCCTAATGGTTAGAGAGTTTGACTTGTAACCCGAAGGTGAACTTGAAGGTTGTGGGTCTGACTCTCAGGTCCGGCAGGGATTGTAGGTGGGGTTAGTGAATGACCAGCGCTCTCCTCCACCCTCAATACCACGACTGAGGTGAGACCCTTGAGCAAGGCACCGAACCCCCAACTGCTCCCCGGGCGCCGCAGCAAACAAGGCTGCTCACTGCTCCGTGTGTGTGTGTGTGTGTGTGTGTGTGTGTGTGTGTGTGTGTGTGTGTGTGTGTGTTCAATACTGTGTGTGTGTTCCACAAATTCCGAATATGGGTCACACATCACTTCACTTACTTACATACTGACAATTACACACCAATCCAGTACTAAATATGCTTTTCAGAACCTGCTGTTCTTTGTTGTTCAGAAATGGGTCTGAAAATTGACCAAAGTCAGATGATTCTGCTTTCCAGAATTATTGGCACCCTTTATGAAATTAACTTTACCAAAAATTATAACTTTTTGAAAAGTTTTATCTACGCAGATTTCAAAATGATCAGTGTTAATTGTAATATTAATCTTACAATTAATATTACAATGAATTAATGCCTGCCCTGGAGAGAATAACGGCACTTTGTATCTTGCTGTAATGGCTGTAGTGATGCTTGCCGAGGTTCGCTCCTCCATGCAGAACTGTGCCCTGAAAACCTTCCAGATCAACATTTGTCCTTGAGCTTCACAGGAGATGTATTGTGATTAACTCTTGAGTCAAGCCTTGATAAATAGTTAATTTATTAAGCATTATTAATGTAAGTGAGATGCAGTGATGGACTTTTCCAAGATGTGAGCTGGGAAAAAAAGCGATGTGTTGAATGGTAATGTGGTGGTGTTGCACGGTAGAGAGAAAAGTTCTCTTCTTTTCAACGCAGGTGGACTCTGAATCTGTAAGCACTGCCACACAAGACATTTATGAGCGAGAAGGACAGATGGTGATTGACTACAGACCGCTGGGAGATAACCTGAAGGTGAGGCTAAGTGCTTGCGTAACCTGCAGACTCACACTAATTATTCACATTTTATTTGTGAGCTCCTAATTCCATATGTGCAAACAGTGACATATTAACAGTTTCTCATTCAAAATCCCACGTTTACTTTATAGGGACTCATATTTTACTAAAATAAATGTTATTAGTTAAACTGCTTTGTAACATTTTTGTTCCAGCGCATTGTTGTGAGAAGCTAGCTAGCCGATGGTTGAAGTTAGCTAGCTGATGGTTGAAGTTAGCTAGCCGATGGTTGAAGTTAGCTAGCCGATGGTTGAAGTTAGCTAGCCGATGGTTGAAGTTAGCTAGC
>CM074922.1:24292379-24306521 GCA_037576815.1 Pangasius larnaudii | reverse complement strand
ACTTAGGAGTACTAAAAAATATTTTTGGAACTATGCACTAGGAAATTAAATTATTCCTGATTTATCAGGAATAATAATAAATAATAATAATAATAAGTTTATTTTATATAGCGCCTTTCTGCAAACTCAACTTCACTTTACAATATGGAGGGGAAAGAAAAAAAACATGACAGCAGACAAAGAGCAAAAGACAATAAACAAGACATCCATGGCATGAATCAGATCATGCAGTCAGAGATCAGAAACACAAGAAAGAAAAAGATGTTGTTTTAAGGTGGGTTTTGAAATCCTGTAATGAAGAAAGATCACGTATGTTTTGGGAAGAGAATTCCAGAGTGTGGGAATATATAATGTGTCAAATGACATTCAGGGTTCCTTCACGATCGCCACAACAGACGAGGCACTATGAGACAGCATGAGAGTGTGAGAAAGAGCGAGCAGGTGAGAAAAGTGAGCCAGAACTTGGCTAAGAGGTGGAATATAATGTCACTTCTGTTTGCACTAATCTGTGCCTACTTCAGTGCCAGGCGTGCTTCTGTCAAACAACATTAAACTTCCTCTGATCTCATTTCTATCAACCCCCCTTAATAATCCCCCCCTTCATGTTTATTTGCCAGGCCAGAGCGCTGTCACTCAGGATTAGCCGTCGGTGCAGCTCTAAGAGCCGGGCCTCTCTTTCCCCGCAGCCTGTCTGGAGCTGCTGTCTCCACATGGCTCTGGCTTTTTGTGGACATCGATTGTTTTTCAGAAATAAAGCTGTGATTCAGTGCTTCACTGCAGGCTCGGCGCATCTCACCACGCCGGCATACAGCTTAAATTCAGCATGCATGAAGTCTTTAAACTAATCTCCTGCACACAATCCCAGCAGCGCTCGGTGTGTGGGACAGCTGGTAGACACACACACACGCATTGCAGAACCAGGTGTTGTGGAGCTGCAACAAAGCATGTTTTAATCAGAGAGCTTGTATAATGCATATGTTCTTTATACCACAGTGCTGTCGAATTCTCCATTCTGATCGATCAAAAGGTGTTGATTAATTGTCTATAAGCACAGCTCCGAGAGTAGTTCCTGCTGCAAGGAAAATCACAGCTTTATATCAGTGTGCAAGTTCTAATATGTTATTGTTTCTATAGTAACAACTGACACGGTCTTGTACTTGTACGGCAAACGCTTCACATCATTTAAAGCTAATAACAAATAGATTTTAACAATGTGCAACAATCAACAGTATAATTGTTGATATGGTGAATTCTTCTGTAAGGAGAAGTTTATTTAACATTTAAGGAAGGAGTCTCAAGTGTCAGGACGTTTTTCCACCACGGGAAGGTCTCCAGGACAGGACAAGACCGAACTTTGTGCTTTTTCCAGTTTCTCATTAACATGACAGAAGAGAGGCTGGTAAGGAAACCACTGCCCAGCTGCTATAATGCAAGTGAGAACAGGAGCTAACTTGTTTTGCAGACATTCCACATCATCAAATGTAGCTATAAATGGATAAAAAAGTCTGATATGTTGTTCTCTAACAAATAAAAGCTGTTAGTGTTGGCAGGTTGCCGTGGTATAAGAGGAATCAAACACTTAGGGACATGCAGGAACAGGAAAATAATCAGCGTCCGGGTGTTTTTTTTGCATCTGGCCGTATCACACCACTCCAGCGGTGATTCTTTTCCTATAACAGCACACCTGCAAGTGTTTTATTCCTTACTTGCATCAATCAACACTAAAAGTCCTCTTGTTTGTGATGTAAGGCGAGACACCACAGGTGAACAGGGTATTATTTAAAACAATAGATATCACAATCCATCTTTGCCACTTCATATTCTTTGTTTTTCTATGTTGTCTATGGTTAGATTTTTTTTCCCCCCAGAAATGTAACATGCATTTATGCAAATCATTGTATTAAATATGCATATAATTTGCATACTTAATAAAGCAAGAAATCGAGTCTTTGGATGTTGTTTCACTGTGATGACACTCTCAGGAGACACTCACAGAACAGATTGTTGGAAAATTATTATATTTTTCCCTCAGAATGTCGGCTTTTACTTGAATAAATGACCTTCGCTTTACATAAAACCTGACACATTATATAAGTGTTTTCTGTGTGTGGATCTGTGTGTGTTTCTGCTGCATTAACAATGGTGTATTCTGTGGTGATATTCATATTTCTTTTTTTTTTTGCCGGTAAAGAGATTTGGAGCTGGAGAGAGAGAGAGAGAGAGAGAGAGAGGGAGGGAGAAACAGAAAGCAAAGCAGCAGACAGAGAGGAAGAGAGAGGGAGGCCACTGGAAGGAAAACGCACGTTAGAGGAAGTAACGGAAGCCTCAGAGAGAGTTTACTGCTTTTACTGCTTACTCGCTATTGTTTAAAACGAGTCGAGTCGCCAATCAAAACATGCTGTACTTCTGTAGAGGAGAACATAAAATCATAAAAGCATGTAGCTGGGGATGAAATTCTGCAGAAATTCTGTCTTTCCACTTGCAACGCTGTTCTGATCTGCTTTTCTTGCATGTCTTACATGGGAAAGTTGTTCAGAAGAAAACTGACATACTAAAGTTTTTTTGTTTTCAGAGACTTGGGTAAAGTAGCTTGAACACTTAATTACGTAAAATTACAGTAATGACCCTTGTAGAAGGAAGACGAGTCATGAAAATAAGAAACTAAGAAACTTGTACATTAGCAGAACCAACTCCTTTAATCTGGAGAAAGAACTTCAAATCTGGAAAAAAAAAGTGTTAGCCATTAAAATAACTTAATTTATATATAAATTAACATATTAACAAGTTAACATTTTATATATATATATATGTTAACTTGAGATAAAATTAGTTCTGCTTAGAGCAACAAGAAGATATGTTCCATTAATGTCGTTGTGTCTATGATAACACAGATTGCTAACATTAGCCATGTCACCTAGCTAGCAAGCAGAAGATGTTATGCGTTGTTAGCTATCTAGCTAGGTGACATGGCTAATATTAGCAATTAGTGTTATCAGAGACACAGTAGTGGAACATATTTTCTTCTTGTTGTAAGCTGAAATATATTTTGACAGTCTGAAGTTAACAGTTAACAGAATATTTCCTCAGAGTCACTGTTTCCTCGCTAACCCCTGCTAACCATTATGCACCTTAAAGAGTGACCTCAGAGGTGATTTTTCAGCCCTGCTTAATATTTGGTGCCTTCAAGTCATCCTCGGGAGGTTTGTGTGTATGAGTGCGGAGGTTCGGGGTTACGACAAGTGTTCGAGTTGAAAAAATGGAGGCTGAGAGAAAGCATTTGTTTTTATCTCTGTATTTATTTTTGTTACCACTTAAAATGGTGGCCTCCATGACATTTTTTTAATGACACACCTCCAACTTGGAAAGTCTGGGCTCATAGAAGAATGCGAATTCCCGATTCGTAATTCCGACATTGTCATTCTGTCAGGTCTTGAAGGCAGCGTGTTAAAATAGCAGCAGTGTCTAATGCAGTATCTAGGGCTGATCACAGAGTGTCCAGTGTGAACGAGATACAGTTTTTCCTCACACTTCCTCTCTCTTTCTTTCCTCAAGGATCCCGTCTCCAGGACACACTCCACTGACCGAGATCATCATCGGTCCCAGTCCAAGCATCCAGATGCGGGAGTCTCAGCTGATCTGAGGAACACCGAGGAGTTTAGTCATCTCTGAGTGAGCACTACACAGAGCGCTAAACCGGATAATGCTGGATTTTAAAACCTTGATCCAGATCTTAGTCTTAATAACCATCTAAACTGTCAGCACAGCTCATTGTTTATACACATGATCATGGCCGTGGAGTGCGAAATCATCACAGCACTGACAAAACTAAATGTAACATTTAACACAATTATAGGATATTATACAGTATCTTGTATATTTATTAATTATAACCTCATAATTATAAACACTACATAATAGTACACACTAAAAAACTAAATATTAATCTGAGCAGTTGATGCTAATAGTGTCTGTAATTCTTATGCCATTTGTTGGAAGTTAATGTTTTATGATGATCTTTGGAGTTATTTGAGATAATAAAAGATGAATGAGCCGCTTTATGGCCTCTCATTATTAATTGATGCTAATGTCTTGGCCTAGGGTTGCCTCTGCAGTCATGTCTGTAATGAGGGATTCCATGAATATGGTGCCATTCAGCCACTGTAACTCTTCAAAACTGCACTTTGTTAAATATTGAATCTAAAAAAAAACATGCAGATAAACATCGAGTAAGTGTCTTAATCCATCTCCGGCAACATTATCTCAATGTTTTTATAAAGTTTCTCTGCTGGCGGGCTGCATTTTGCTCTTAAATGAGTAACAGGTGTTGAGTTTTTTTAGCATTGGATTAGCAAACACAAATTGTTGTTAACTAGCTTCCATGCTTACGACACAAGGATATTACTGACATTCTAATGATTTACTTTCAGTCTATAATTGTGTAACAGTGTTGTATTTTCAAAAGTTGTACTTTCATCAGGCAATATTGCAATATCATTGAAAATAAAGAAAAAAAGAACGACAGGACTTTTCTTCTTCTCGTGATCTTCAGGAAGTTTGGATGATGTTGAGGAAACGGGTTTCTGTGAATGTGAATGTGAAAATGTACATTTTTCATAACCTACAACAGATTCGTGGAAAGGAAAGTTCAAGCATGATAGGTTTAACATTAAGAAGTATTTTAATGATTATTTGAGTGGTAATTTATTTAATTTCTGAGTAGTGACATGATGACACGGCTTGTTTAAAAAAAAAAAAAAAAAAAAGCTGATGATGTTTAAAGACAAATGGATAGAGAATAATAATACTTTTATTCTCAGCTTCTAGTTTGGAGTCTGGAGCGCTAGTCAGAAGTGGTCGCGTGAAGCGGCACTACGAAGTGAAACAACCACAATTTTCATATTTATAACCATAATTAATCGTGAAAGTATTAAATTGATAATACTTAAGCATTAAAAGGTAACTGTTAGTTGCTTATCCGGACATTCTGTAAGCAAACTGTCACCAGATTTAATCACTCTAATTAATAACAATGTATATGATGAATATTATGATATATCGACCAGCTGATTTTCAGTGAACCCTGACATCTTCATCTTAGTGGTTTTGTGTGTTTCCCCGCTGTGTATTGTGTGTTACAGTGAGCACACAGTGCAGGCAGGAGAAGACCGCTGGCAGCACAAACATCTCCTGTGTTTTATTAGTGTGTTTACAAGAGAGAGAGAGAGAGAGAGGGAGTGTACCGAGAGTCGAGGCTCTGTAATTATCAGATGGTAAAGGTTACACGCAAACATGCAGGAGCTATACGTTAATGTCATGTGACCTTTTTCCTTGAAATCAGCGGAGGAGCTGGTTTGTGTTTGTCACCCATCGTTTCCCTTCTTATCTCATCTAAAAGAGCCTTTTATCTGTTTCAGCATGTTGATTCGGTTTTTCCTGATTCCCTGTTTTCTGTGTTTTCTGTCTCGCAGTGATAGTGAGGTGGGAAATGTGTGATCCTGTCGAGGAAAAGTGGACCAAAAAAAAAAGGTTTAGGTGGTACACAGCTGCCTTGTTTTTACGGCTCTCGTCATTTTATCCCTGAGACCAGCTTCACTTTCTCTCTGTTCTGTCGTCATATATTTCCCTGGATCATAACGAACCAATCCCAAATGACAGATTACTTATACATTATAGGTGTGTGTGTGTGTGTGTGTGTGTGTGTGTGTGTGTGTGTGCGCGTGCCTTATGTGCCTTATTTAGCCACAGTACATAACACACCCTGCTGTTAATTACTTCAGCTACATGTGTGAAATGGTAGTCATTAGCTGAACTAAACCTGACCATGTAAAGCCTCTTACTTGATCTGTGCTAATTCATAGCTATGCTGCATTCCGTGTCGTGATGATGCTTGGTCACGTCACTCGCTCTCTAAGACTGATCACGTTAATGTTAGAGTATTCATAATTTAACACCTCTCCCAAAAACTTCCTCTCTTACGGAGAGAGGAAAAAAATCCAGCTAAAAAGTCGATCACTGACACTTTCCCAGCTTTTTTTTTATTTATAATAGTTATTTAGCACTAGCACTTCTTTCCTAGTGTTGATGATCCTATATGGAAACCTGAAAAGGTTTAACCCTTGCTTCATATTTGAACACCCGTATTTAAGCAGCCGCTCCCTCATCGGCCTCTCTTTTATCTCTTGACGTTAATCAGAAAAAAAAAGTACAGCTAGCCTGAAGACTTTCCCATGTTGGAAAACTTAAATCTTTACCTCTGACTGTTATGAAGAGCTGACACTGGAGACTCCTTCCATAAATGCTAAATAAACATCTCTTCACAGCAAACTTCACCACATCAACAATTATACGCATTTTAAATCTATTATCTAATGTATAATCACACTTTTAATTCATCCACTAAAGTTGTTAATGTGCTTACATTTAAATAGAGACCTAGAAATAGTGCAGAATCTTGAATGTTAAATATTCAAGATATTGAACATTTACTTTTTAAGTTCTTTGTTTTAAAGAGTTCAAAAATCTAAAACCTTCTGTTTATTTCCAATTTTAAATGAAAAAAAAAACAGATTTTCAGTGTAGTCTCAGACTTTTGGACCCCACTGTATAAAATAACCAATGCTTTTTTAAAAACAGGTAAATATGGCAACATTGAATATTGATTTCATTTACATCAGTTCTTATTAATTAATTTGCACCAATATGCCTATATATTGATGCTTATATTTGGTGCTGAATTGTTGTACTGTGCTAGATTTATACGTTATATATTCCTATATAGCAGGGCACATATAGCTAACACTAGTCGTTTTTTTTCCCCTCTAGTTGAGTCGCTCCCATGGAGTTGGAGTGTCTTCGCCCCTGACAGACAGTGCACACACCTGCCCATGCGTCGTCCTCCCGTGCACATCAGCTATTAGTGTAGTGACCTATTAAGCTCAGGAATGCTTTGAGTGAATTCATCCGACCTTGTAACGGATCCGAGCCGCTAGTTCACGATCAAAGCCGCTCACGGGAGGGGGCTGGAGAGGGGGATTCATACAGACCTCCAGGTAACGAGGGGGAAGGGGGAGAGAGAGTTCAGACGGGACGGCTCGCTGACGTCAGATGCCCAGGTTAGCTTTTTAGACCTTCTGAACTTCTTCTGTTCTCTAACTCATGTTAATGGGTTGCAGTGCACCACTTCCAGCACGATGGAGTGAATGAACTCAGTATTGCTTTTTTTTTTTTTTTGTGTGTCTCTCTGAAGGGGTGTTCAAAGCGGCCGGATGTTCATCCAGCAGCCATGAAGGACTATTGAAAGATGTGTAATGTACTTTTCAATGAAACTGACATTGTCGAGGGATTTGAGTGACGTTCTAATGATACAGTGTGTCACACATGCAAATGGCTGACGTGCAAGTTAGGACTTGAGTGTCCTCAACGAAAAAAAAACAGCATTGCAACATGTGGCATGTGTACAGAGTATTAGTAAATGTTTTTCTATGCTTTGCCTTCTGTGTTCAAACTGAAACTGAGGGTGAAACATTAGCTCACATTCTGTGGTCCTTTTCCAAATGGGACCGCTGTTTCCCAGCACTGCTCTTTTTCATAACATTCTTTGGTTGATGTTTGACCCAAATGTCTAATGTAGCAGCACAGCGTTAACGTTTGTCTGTTTGTGTGTGTGTTAGTGACATTGCTTTAGGCTGCCGTTCAGGCTGGAGCTTTTTCACACTTTGCTCTGAGATCATTTTGTTGAATTCTGTTATGGTGGTCCAAGTTGGTGTGTTTTTGCTCTTAAAGGAACATGCCAATCCAAATTATATTATATTCCACATCTTTATCAGGAAATTCAACATATTTCCCTGTGCTAAGAAAAGACCAGGAAACCTCGTTACTTATACTCACTTATAGAGCTGGGCGATGCGAACAAAATATCACGATTCTGGAAGAAATTTCTACAGTAAACAACATATATCATGATATATAGGTTTATGAATAATTACTCAGCAATATAGTATTGGTGTATTGCATTTTTT
Organism: Pangasius larnaudii; assembly: GCA_037576815.1. Classification (NCBI taxonomy): domain Eukaryota; kingdom Metazoa; phylum Chordata; class Actinopteri; order Siluriformes; family Pangasiidae; genus Pangasius; species Pangasius larnaudii. Next base: position 24,298,503 of record CM074922.1, on the reverse strand, counting down.
AAAGAAATTTTTGATGTTATTTGATGTCTGCACATTTTTTTACGTTAAAAAAATGACATTTTTATTTATAAAAATTAAAGGATAATTATCACTTGATATCTGTATCAAAAATATGTAAATTTCTTCTAGTGTGAGTGTGGATGGCACCAACATCTGCTGGAATGGAGAGAGAGAGAGAGAGAGAGAGAGAGCTTAATTATTTACAGCTTTCCTTTTCACCAGCTTCCTGAACACTGTGTGTGTGTGTGTGTGTGTGTGTGTGTGTGTGTGTGTGTGTGTGTGTTTACAGCAGCTGTTGGAGCTTCTTGATGGTGCCTGTGTAATTGATGTGGTGGTGAGAATGAGACAGGGAATGAAAGATGAAATGAACATTGTTAAGGCGCACAATCTTATAGAGTAGAGCTGCATCGTTAAATGAGGAATAAAGCATTCGAGGATGTGGTGTGGTGCAGCCCAGTGCGAAGCGTCCTACTCTTCATACTCTTCCAGCATCCAATCAATCTTATGCTCTTAATCTTCATCTTGTTCAATTGAATGTTGTGGAACGACCACAAAACAAGTTGGTTCCTGTTATCAGTTATGCTATAGCAGATATGAACAATCGTTCCCTTGCTTCTCTTTTTTCCCCCTCTCTTGACGTTAATACAATAAAAACACAGCTTATCATGTTAGAGAAACCAGGAAGAAGAATTTCCCTTTCACATTGAGGAATACTCAGTTACAGCTTTACAGAGACTGTTACAAAGCGCTAACACTGGAGACTCCTTCCATAAATGTTCAACAATCTTCTCCTACCCTGAAACACAGCCAGCAAAACCGTAAATATGTGTATAATAAGGCTGTCCAATGTGAAAGAACAACCTGATCAAGAGCAGAAACTGGCTGAATAATCATGATAGATCATTTTAAGTTCAATACTGAGTGAAATAATGCTGACTATTATTTTATGCATCATACTGCAGAGAACAGTAGAGTAATATAAACCGTTTTGTGTGTGTTCTCTTCACTATCGCTAATCTTGGTGGGTTTTTTTCTCGCTTTCATTTGGATTGTGGGAACGGTGTGTAGGACAGGAAGGGACAGAGGAGCCATCTGCTTCCTGAGATTCGAGCTGGGATGTGGGACAGAGGCGTGCTGCGAAAATGAACATCCGCCGTGTGTGTGTGTGTGCGTGAGTGTGTGTGTGTGTGTGTGTGTGTGTAAGTGTGTGTGTGTGTGTGTGTGTGAGTGTGTGTGTGTGTGTGTGTGTGTGCAGCCAGATTTCCTGAGGCAGAAAGCACAGTGTGACCGTTTTGTAACCGTGTGATTACACCTGGGTAAATGTGTATTTTTAAATCTGTTTGTTTCGTAGTTTTCCACTAAAACGGAATGAACAATGAGCCACTTAATGTATTTTAATTTCTTTTTTTTTTTATTTGTTTTTTTGTAGATTAACTCTGATTAAAAGTGCCGTATGTCTTTCTCCATGACCCATTGCCCTGCTTGCAGTAAACCTTTTTCCTCTGACATTCCTCTTCCTCTTTACATTCACGTTCATTCATTTGGAACTGTTTTTAAAGGAGCCTAGAAATGAACACGTAATGAATGATATTTTGACCTCATTTAGGCATATCGCATAGTTTCATTTAAACATGTTTAGTAAGTAGTGCAATTTCTTTTCTATCTGTACCATTACAGTTACTGTTTTGTGATGCAGCCTTGGAGTTTGAAACGGTTATAGAAACTTGTTTCATTCCTCTTATACCTGTTCTCACTTACATTATTGCAGATACTGTATAAACTATTGTTCCCTCACCAGCATCTCTTTTTTCACTCTCTTGAAGTTAAGACTTCATATTACAGACTGACTGCAAAATGCCACATCCTCTGTCCTGAAGATGTGGCAGAAACTTTTCCACTGATACTGGAGACTCCTTCCAATAATGTTAAATATACATCTCCTTACAGAACACTTCACCACGCCAATGAATTTTTATACATTTTTGTTTGTTAAATGGAGCGTCTGCCATGCAAGTTTCTGTCAATTCGCTGTTACTATAGAAATGACCATGTATTAGAATGAGTGCATTGATATAATCCTGTTTATCGAAGAAGTCATTGTACTTCAGACATGGATAAAGGGGGTGTGGCCTGATGGTGCTGTTGTTTTATTGCAGCTCTGATTGAAGCCTCGTGGTGCAGAGTGTTACACGCATATCTAACATGTGCTGCAGAACACGCTGTTCTGTGCAACTGTCCCGACTCGCTCAGCATGGAACCTGTTTGGTGGCTTTTTTTTTTTTTTTTAACCATGCGTCTCTCTCACACACAAACACACACACACACACACACACACACACACACATATTCTACCCCTTTCCTGCATGTGGGTGTATTTTATATTACATTTGATGCACAATCTCAGTACTGGATGGAGGAAGAATTGCAAGGTTGCCTGTCACTCGTTTACCTCGCACAGTTACTCATATCAATCCAAGACTGTAAATGTTAAACTCCTGGACTCTGCACAGCGTAACTCAACTCTGGTTCTCTCTGCAGTGGAACTGAGGTCTTTGAAAATAGGGTTCATCAAGGGTTCTTTGTGCAGTTAAGGCTTCTTAGCTTCCCAAAATGGTTCTGCTTGGGAAAGCGCTGTTGTAGGTTTCTAAGAGTTTTCCTAGAGGTACAACTGAGTGCAAGTGTCTGACAAGAAGCTTCCAGCATATTCAAACCTGCTCTCATCATCAGACACCCCGTCACTATCAGATTGCTAGAAAAATGATTTATTAAATGCTGCTTCAGCTGCACAGACTCCAGCTCCACTCTGTTGCTTGTGCTGAGGTTAATCCTAGTGGCAAGGGAAAGACCCAGGACTACAAGTAACCTCTTCACTGCCACAACTCGAGTTCATCAGAGATTGCCTTTGGTGCGCCTCCAACACCTGTTTCCCAGCTACTTCAGGGAACCACCAAAAGTTTTTAAGATCTGCCCCACATTTCTACTTGTTTAAGAACCACACCATTATGTCAGATGTGTGTTTCCTTCTAAAGTGTCTGAAACACAACAACCATGGATAATTTTATAAGGTGTACTTCTGGCCTTGAGAACAAATTTTACCCTTCAAGGTCAAATCATTTAGAGTCTGTACTCTTAGAAACAATCTAGCATCCTTAAGCGTTGTTTAGTTGCTTCCTCTGGAGAAACCCAATAAAGTTTCTCATAGAACAGAGAAGAAGAAATTTTTCTGAAAATGAAACGACAAAGACAGCAGATATCTGGAAGCTGTCACATACTTGTTTTTATCGCTTTTGTTCTGAGTGTTTAGATCTTAAAAGAATTTTTTTTCCTTCAATATTTGTGTTAGCACTTGCAATGCAAGTCCCAAGTTCTTTTGCAACTGATAACAAAATGATCATTTTAACCCAAGACCATTAATCTGATTTTTACTATTACAATATTAATTATGTACATTTTTTTCAACAGTAATTTTCAAAACTCACTACGCTACTACAATTGAATGGAATTTCAAAGGGAATTTCTCATGTTGTTGCCATGGCAGCAAAACAATGCCGATTCCTTTTTACAGATCAGCAGTATTTTAGAGCTGGGGCCGAACAAATTGTTCTGGCAGAGAAGCGTCTCTTTGGAACTGTCTAAAGATTTGGCACCTTGTTGGTGAGGAACTGTGTCCTTCCTGCACTGGTGTCCTGGAACCCGTGTTAATTTCATTTGGCAACGTGATAGCGAATTTTTCTTTCATTCATCTTTACTAAAGTCAGGGTCACAGTGGATCCGATCTGGAGCTTATCCCGGGAACACTGGGTGTGAGGTAGGAATACATCCTGGATGCAAGGGCACCATGCATAGTCATATGCTCAGTCATACCTAGGGGCAATCTAGAGTTGCTAATTCACTTCCTGGCATGTTTTTGGGAGGTGGGAGGAAACTGGAGAACCCAGAGGAGATCCAAGACAAACTCGAGGAGAACATGAGAAATTCCACACAGACTGTAATCTGAGCTCAGGATTGAACTATGCATATACAGGGATTTATACATTCAAGATTCAAGATTCAAGGAACTTTATTAATCCCAGGGGGAAATTGCTTTGCCATGTTACAATTGCTCTCAAGAAGAAAGAAAGAAAAGAAAGAAAGAAGAAAATAAAAATAAAATAAAGATAAAAATAAATTTGTACCTATACAGTATATAAAGAGTAAATCAATAAATTAAAAATGCGGAATAAAACATACCCATAATGCTGTAAATGTTGAGTATGATAAGTATACATAGACATATAAATCCAGACCTTGGATTTCTCTGCCCAGCACCCACCCACCAACATTCCTATCAATACCCACAGCATATCCCGTATTTATTATCCAGTAATTCTGCACAATTTGGCCATTGTCTTTGTGTTAGTCCCAGTGTATGATATCTGATCCTTCTCTTTGCCTTGTAGCTGCTTAGCCATGGACAATCACAATATGTTTATTTTCAGTCACTTCTTAAGAACCTGAAAATGTCTTGTTATCTCGTGTCTTGAGTAACATGCATATGATTCGAAATGAGAGAATACTCTCTTGCTGGCGTGACAGGATTGTTGTGTGACAGCGCTGATATGAATCAAACCTTTTGTCAGCCAGCCTCATTATTTTTGTTTTTATTCTGGAAACCAGATGAAATGGCACGATTAGCTCACTGCTGTCTATCAGCATTTCATCTGCTGTATTGCATATAACAAATTTGTGGTGAATAGAGCTGCGGAGTATGTTTTTTTTTTTAATTGCCTTGATTGCAATAATGTGAGGATAATTAGGAAACTTTTGAGGTTTGCTAACACAACATTAAATATGAGGAGTTTATTTAGCACTTGTGTAAGGAGTCTCCAGTGTCAGCGGTTTGTAAAGCTGTAATATGATGTTTTCAGACACGAGAAAGTCTTCAGGACAGAGGAATTGGCGGTTTCTCCGGTTTCTCTGTAATATGGCAAGCTGCATTTTTGTCTTATTGACTTTGAGAGAGAGAAAAAAAATGTATTGTTCTTTAATAAATAATAAACTATTCATTGGCAAATTGCTGTGGTACCAGATGAATAAAACAGTTTGAGATGTGCAGTTATAGGGTGGTAACAGTAAGTCTGCTTTATATCAGGATCAGTACACTGACTTCATTTTTAAACGTTTCAATTGTTCAATTCAATTTTTTTTTGTAGCTAACGCATTAAATAGAACTTTTTGACTGCTCATGTAGACTGGCATTAAGAGCGAGTTTGCTCTGAGTGTGGTCTTTTACTCTGGTTAGGATCAGAGGTTGTGGAGGGAGTTACAGTTCTCATATCAGCGTGGAGCTGTGTGCAGGAACAGGCCGCCTCACTGAGTCCATTTGTCTTTGGCTGAGCGGGAAAGGTCAAGGCAGTGGGCCGGATGTGTTTGCTCTGGTCAATGTATAACTCACACTGTTAGATTCCAGTCACTCCTTACAAATCACTGCTCTGAGGAATCCACAGTGTAGTGGAATGGGAATGCTGGGAGCTGACAGACATGATGACTGTCTGAGGAAGCCTGAGCTCGTAATGGAGAATGTGAGCTGCGTAATCTGTTTCACCGTAAAGGCTGTTTATGTTCATGCTGCAGAGATTAGATGTCTCTCTCTCTCTCTCTCTCTCTCTCTCTCTCTCTCTCTCTCTGTCTGATCTGTCCTCATGTCAGAAAAACATCAGTATGTGTCACATACATAACTCAGAGTTCATCAGTCAGCTCCAGCTGCATGTTTAGCCGGTGTTTGTGTGAGCAGGTAATAGTTCTTCATCTTGGTTCATTTATTCCAGCTGTCAGTCACAATCCATTAAGCTTTAGACTCTTTTAAGTTACACGTTCACAATTTTCTCCTCGCGCAAAAGTAGTGAAACAGCCAGGACACGGAAACTTTTTATATCCACTGTATATTACCAAAAGTATGTGGACACCTGAGCACCGCACCTATATGAGCTTTATGGACATCCCATTCCAAAACCATGGGCATTAACACAGAGTTGGTTAATAAGCTCCACTCTTCTGGGAAGGTTTTCCACTAGATTTTGGAGCTTGGCTGTGGGGATTTGTGTTCATTCAGCTACAAGAGCATTAGTGAGATGTTGGTGAGGAG
>CM074922.1:24232634-24248457 GCA_037576815.1 Pangasius larnaudii | reverse complement strand
ACTGGAACACCGACTGCACCCCAGACCTCCTCACCTACTGTAACATCAATTCCTGACCTCACTAATGCTCTTGTAGCTGAATGATCACAAATCCCCGCAGCCACGCTCCAAACTCTAGTGGAAAGCCTTCCCAGAAGACTGGAGCTTATTATAACAGTAAAGGGAGAATAAATCTGGAAAGGGATGTTCGACACGCACGTATGGGTGTGATGGTCAGGTGTCCACAAACGTTTGGCCATATAGTGCATCCATCTTAACGTCATATTTTTTCCATATTTGGAAATCAGATCATTCTATTCTAATTAGCCAAGATTATTGGCGTTAGTTAATAAAAACAGATATGTTAAAATCGAATAGCCTTAGATCATGGCCCTTCAGTGGCTCACAAACATGCTGCCGTGGCCTGGCCAGAATCCGAGTTCGACAGCCCTGCTTCAGAGCGAGAACAGAAAAACCCTAAAGCATGGGTGGACAAATTCGTCCGAGAAAAGTACCATGCTTGGTTCGCAGAAATCTGATTAGCTAGGCTAAAGAAAAATGGCAGCTAATATAACGTAATAATATTGAATATTGAATGATCATGTGAATACCCGCTTAGGGGACAAACCCGATCAATCTTCTTATCTGTGAAAGTGGCTGAAGCAGCACGTTGTTTGCTTATGAGGGATTTGGTATGAGTCACCATACTACCACATGAATTTCACTATGCAGGAAAGTCCACACATAACCGAATGGTTAGTTTGGAGTCATGTTCTCGAATAAAAGCGATTAGGCACACTTCCTGTGCGTGCGTGCGTGTCCTCGGATGGCATGCTCGGTGGAAAGATCACACCAGCTTGCTGAGAAGCACAGCGGAAAATCCGAAGCGGGCTAAAAGACCACTCTGTCGATTGTTTTGTGCTGGAGGTACGACTAACGTTTCTGAAACGAGAGCACAAGTAAACGAGCTTATAATGAAAGACCGATGGCTGGATATTACAAGACTCGAGAGAGTGAATACTATTTAAGAAGGAGGCAAAAAACCTAAAAAAAAACAAAACAAAAAAAACCTCCTGGTCTCGAGTGCCGTGTTGAGCAGAAAAGTGGTACGGTTCGAGAAGGTTCATGGCACTTGTGCCGAGGGTCATGGCGTACCTCCTCCACGTTTCATCAGAACGCCATCACAAAGCTTAATGGAAGAAAGGGCCCTGTGATTTTGGATCCAGCTCTTAAGAGATGCTCCGTATTCATGATATGTTCTGTGCGATCTTGAGCCATGTTACTGGATTCCCTTCTGTGAAAGCAAAGAAAACTAGGTTATTAAAAGGAATTAGGGACGAACTAACGGCCCGGGGGTTGCGAGTCACTGACACGTAATAAAGACAAGGCAGTTTGAGATATTAGTTTCGATTTCACTCAGCAGCCTGTAGGCAGACGTCCAAATCCAGCTGTTGGTGGGCGTGAAGAGAAGGCCAGCAGCCTCGCGTCAGTTCACCTCGACCTTCTGTTATTACTGTACTGCTGATCAGACATGCAGATATAAGTGTTTAGGAAAGTCAGAAGTGGTGTTGCAGCGCTCGCACCGCCCAGAATAATAATAATTAAAAAAAAGAAACACTTCTATTAAATCAGTCAAGGCAACACATCTTTCTTTTCCATTATGTATTATGAGACAGTGGATAGAGACAGATGCAGCGCAGCCCACATTAGGAAATTCGGCAGTTCTTGCAATAACGTTGTCTACCACAGACAAATATTTCAACAGCTTTAAATTCGACTTCAGTGCCGCGTTTGATGACAAAAATCTCACAGTGTTAAAGAAGGGAGTTGAGATCAGAGCGCTCGATTTAGTGCTACTTCGGAGTTAAGACGGTCGGAGACAAAGTGTCAAAAAAAAAAACTGTGATTAAAATTAAAAGCGATGCTGCTACGACGCTCGTCTAAAATCCACCAATAGGAGGACGGCATAGGAATACGCACGCTCGCGAGACAGCTACAAGATACTGTAGCTGAAACATACAATGCTGAAACGTAAAGGTGCTAACGGATAGAAAAGCTCTGAAGAACCTTTGCGTGCGCGTGTGTGATGTAAACAGAATGTAGCAATGCTCTGGAATCGCAGCCTGTCGCTGGAGGGTGGTCACATTTTATTGGTTGTGACGTGTAATAATCTTAAAAGCCAGCTAAAATTACACAGTCTGCAGCCGGCTTGAGCCAACTTCCTTTTCAAAGACTTGTGCGAGACATTGTGACAAATGGTACAAGACATTGGGGCTTGTTTTAGAGGAATGTTTGCGCTCATTCACGCTGCAAATCACTACCACTCATCCATCCATCCATCCATCCATCCATCCCTCCCTCCATTCTCTGTACCACTTAACCTACACAGCTTCGCAGGGGGGAGCATGGAGCCTAATCCCAGGGGACTTGGGGAACAAGGTGGGGGACACCCTGGACAGGGTACATCGCAGGGCACAATCACACACACACACACACACACACACACACACTGGACAATTTAGAAATGCCAATCAGCCTGCAACGCATGTCTTTGGACTGGGGGAGGAAACCGGAGTATCTGGAGGAAACTTCTGAAGCACGGGGAGAACATGCAAACTCCACAAATCACTCCCAAGCTCTCTCAAGATGTGGATTCTTATTAAAGGTCATATCTGACACCATAAGAAAACTTTTTTTAATATTATATTACTAAGAACAGTATGAAATGTTGATGTTATAATATATATAACATCAGCCCAACATCAGCCCAACATCAGCCCAACATCATGGACTTCCACACATCACTATAAAAGCTTACAACTACTTTTCCAAAGAGGATGACTTTAGAAATTAGAGAAATTAGAGAAAGTGCTAGAATTGATTTCATAATTGAAATGAGTATGTAACTAAGTAAATAACATATTTAAATTAAATAATTAAATAACTTTTTTTTAAAAATTCAAAACAAGGACTACACTAGGGATTGGCGATATGACAAATATATAAAAAAAAATTTGTAGACATTTCTAAGATGAATGAGTATCATGATGTGTAGGTTTGCTTAAAAAACTATTAGTGTTGCTTTAAAAAAAAAAAACACTGGAAAAGAGGGGAATTTTTTTTTTAATTTTACAATTTTAAGATTAAATTCAAAATTTTATCATAATCGACTGCTTCCAGTCAATTTGTAATTATCTGTTAAAAAAAAAAAAAAAAAAAAAAAAAAAAAAGCACTTAATAAGATAATAATACATTTAATATCTCGGAATTTATCAAATTATGATATCAAATTATATTGCCACATCATCCAGAAATAGGCTACCATATGTATGTGATAAATTTGTTAAAAACAATAAGAATCCTCATTTTTTAATTCTTTTTGCTCAGTATGTTTGTCCATTAAAACGTAGCTTGTTGTGAAATCAACCCAAAATGAACGATTATTATTTTAAATAAATCAGCAACAGCATCAGACCGATGAGTGCATCTGAAAGTCTTGTACCAGCACTGCACTGTGTCCTTTCTCCATAAGAAACCTGACATTCAGAGGACATCCAGATGCACAAAAGATCTCTTAGTGAGTTAAAAAAAAAAACACACACACACACACACACACAACAAAAAAAGCATGTGTTAAAAAAAAAAAAAAAAAAAAAAAGGATGTACAAAAACCCCTCACCTCCCACCTGACCCCATTTTCTACAACACAAAGCGACCAAAAGCCAGGCATATAGAAGAACACCAATATACTGAATATACATAGGTTTCATAGGTTTTGTAGTGATGGCTTGGAAGCCCTTTTTGAAAAGTGAAGACTTCAACTTTAGAGAAACAGCGGTCTCCGGGGCACAATGCGGCGCTCATCAAAAAGCAATTCAGCATGCATTCTACAAAGCACTTTCTCCCATTCTGTCCTGCCCAGTGAGACTCCTGCTTCAATTCAGCATTTCAAAGAGGGAGGAAAAAAAAAAAAAAAGAAACTACTGCGTTTTCCTGCCAGAGAAAAATAACATTTTTAATCTGAAAATGCCCTATTTATCCTGTCTTCATGGAGTGATACGGAAAGTCCGTTAGTTTATATTTAAAATAGAAAGGAGCCATTTTGTATTTGGAAAATCTGATCGCGACTGAGTAAAACGTATCAAATGCTATTTCGACGCAATAATAAGGTAAGGCGATGTTCGGGAATAATAAACGCCTCGCATGTCTCGGTTTCTTTCTTTCTTTTTTTTTTTTTTAAGGCTGGAGAAAGCAAAAGAAAAGAGGATCGTGTGGGTGTGATGGTCAGGAGGCTACAGACTTTTAATCATATAGTGGACTTTAGGGGTTGTTTACACGACAACGTTTTCAGCCAAAACCGCGAAACCTTTTTATGCGTTTTGCCTGTTCGTTTACACGACAGCGGCGTTTTGGGGGACTGAAAACGCATATTTTGGAAAACGGGTTTCAAAGTGCAAGTTTTTGAAAACGCTGCCGTTATCGTCTCCATGTAAACAGCCAATACGGGAATCCTTGAAACGGTGACGTCATGCGCGTGCGTAGTACGTGTCAGGTGTGTAGACATGCGCAGTACGTGTCTATTGTAAAGCCTAATGCTTCTCCAGCGAAGTGTGGATTTACTTCACCAATATTACAACCAACAGCGGAGACGCCCACAAAGAGCGAATCGTCAGTTCCCTACAGGTACTGTTTACTAACAAGGGGACAGCGCCAACTACTGGCCTGCCGTACGTAACACAGCGCTTTTGGCCGTTATCGCGGATACGTTTCGAAAACGCTGTCGTGTATACGTGAAACTTTTTGAAAACGCGAGAGAAAAACTTTTCCGTTTTTGACTGCATCGTTGTCGTGTATACGCAGCCATTCGAGACAATCAGCCAAACATCACTTCTTATCCACCTCTGAGTGACTGGTATTACTGAAAGTGCTCTCCTTCTGACACGGCTTATTTCCATTCCTAACCACACGTCCTCCCAGACTCCGGTTCCTCGCGGTGTTCCTCGCGGTGTTCCTCGCGGTTCTCTTCTCTTTCCTCTTCTTTTCAGTCAGTTCAGAACGATATGCTGACGTACACACACACACACACACACACACACACACACACACACACACACACACACACACACACACACACACACACACACACACCAGCTCCTCCACAGCCACACTGTCCCACTTTCTCAACCTGTACTCACCACATCCAATGACGCATGAGCTCTAAATCTTTCTTGCTTATTGATTTGAAGATGCTCTGGTCTGTGGGATTTTACGATAGGTATTGATGGAACTCTCGGTCCTCGGTCTCTCTGCTACGACCTGTCGCTCGCATTCTGAAGTGAAACATCGCTCACCTCCGACCTCAGAGACTCTTATCCATACATTCAGGATTGATCATCTAGACCGTGATTAAGTCTTACTCATCCATCTTCCTGTTAAACCGCAGCTTCTAGATATTTCACTCTGCACAAAATAAAAAATTCTTCTCATTGCCTTCAGAGTATTTCATGATGTCGGGTCTAGACATCTGGTTAAACATCTCTCTTCTCACACCTCAGCCTGGATCTCATGTGCCTGTGCTTGTAAGACAATAGACAATAGGTCTTTTGGTGTCATGGCTCACTTCCGTGCTCGGATTTTTACGTCATCCCTCCCATTTTGATCTTCAAACCTCAACTAAAAACGCAGCGACTGAAGCGATTGCTCTTGACTGACTCTTTTTTGTCGTCGTTATCCTAATGTGATCGTACGTGCAATGTTACCTACAGTAAAACAGCATACATGCCGAAAAAACCCTGTTATTTCTATCAGTTTGGAATTCTCCAATCCGATTGGTCAGGTGGTGTGGATATATTTTCTATGACAGCAGCTCTGACAGTACTTCCAGCTGCAAATCACAGCTTGCTCTACGTTACTGTATGTATGTTTGTATTGTATGGGTAATGTGACAAAAATATCATATGATATTTCTCAAGATATTTCTACAATGCACAATCTTTTATATTTTTTTATATATTTATAATTTCCTGGCAATAGCATGGTGATGCGTTTGATGGCTATAATCGTTATTTGATGTCTATAAAAATAAACTGATGTTTATTTTTTTACATTTCACTTTTTTATTCTATTGAAAAATCTTTTTCAAATCTGTACAAAAAAAAATCTGGCAAACTTTCCTTAACATTTTTAAATAAAAATAAATGTAAAAAAAAAAAAAAAACATCAGTGAAAAAGCTGTACAGAAAAAGCTGTAAAACCTTTTATATTTTACTATTTAAAAGATTAAATATTAGAAAATACTAAAATCAAACCAGCTGCTGCTAGTCAGCTTGTAATTGTTTAAAAAAAAATATAATCGCTGTGTAATCGCTGCTGTGGTGACGTTTTCTCTCAGGAGATGTTTACTGAACGTTCACGGAAGGAGTCTCCAGTGTCAGCACTTTGTAACAGCCAGAGGTAAAGCTGTAACCTGAGGTTTTCCGGCATCTTCAGGACGGAGGGTTTTACGCTTTGTGGTTTCTGTAACATGGCCAGCTGCGTTGTTTTGTCGTCTTAACTCCAAGAGGAACACAGCGAGGGAGGCGTGTGACCGTTTATAGACGCTCTGATGGGAATGAGAACTCAGAAATTCCACAACTATAAATGGATAAGAACTATAAAATAATGTAATCGCTGGCAAATTGCTGTGGTATAAGAGGAAAAAAGCACTTCTGTATGAAGTGTGTGGTTGTAGTGGAAAATAATCAGCGTTGCCGTGGTAACAATTACTGAACGGTGAAACCAGCCAAAATTGAAGTGTATTTCAGCGATTGCTGATCCAGAATCAATTCCAGCACATGTGTTTTGGGAGATTTCTTTGGAATGCGTTTCTTCTGTAAGATTTCTGACTGTAACCTGATAACTGACTAGACTTCATCGCTGTGAAACTCCATTATGCTCCAGTTCCACCCACAGCTGTAATAAACCTGAACCCAGAGCGCAGCTGATCTGCGACCAGCGATCAGAGAGACTTTTCTACAGGATCTGCAGCGGCCCGGTCGAGGCTCCTCTGAGGGCGGTTCAGTTCTTGAGTGGAAGATTAAATCAGTCCTTTATCAGCCTCAGTAGGAGACTGTCAAATCTAATTAAAGTGTGCGCTCTCTCTGCCCGGGTTAATCACTCACGAAAACAAGACAGAGCTAGTTTCCGATAGAGTAACAGACAAAAAGAAACGCTCGTCCCCCCGACGTGGGCGGAAAAATCCTCTTGACATATGTGCTCGACTCGAAGACAAAAGACTGCATGCAGGTTACAGGAGAGGAGGAAAGCAGCAGGCCGGCCACTAAACGAGGAGAAAAAGAAAGAAAGAAAGAAAGAAAGAAAGAAAGCCTTCTTGGTACTTGTGAGTGAAGTGTGTGGTCAGCTGAGGTTACAGGCGGTGAGCTTCTGGAGCTGGCGTGACTCTAGGCCTGACTCGGTGTCAGGTACACGGAGAGATAAGCTCAGCCCCTCAGGTACACAGAGCGATAAGCCTCACTACAGCAGGGGGAGAAGGAAAAAAAAAACAAAAAACTACACATTGTTTTGAAGTGGGAGCCAGTTGCTATAGCGATGGTTGCTAATTATGCGTATTGAGCAGGAAGGGCACTCAGGAGCGAGAGCTCCACTGTGGAGGAGTACAAACACAAACCCGGGCCTTCGCCCAAGACACAGCGCTAAAGGGAACTTTGATATCCCCCAGATTAAGATAAGAGGGAGGGAAAAAAAAGGCTTTTAAAAGAGAGCTGGACATTTTGGAAACTCATTTCCTTTGTTCCTCGAGCTCGATCCATCATCAGATCAAAATGCGTTCATGTGGTTTAGGCTTTAGGCGTTCGACTCCGTTGCTTCAGATTTGCTTCTCTGCTCTAAAACACACGCCTCAACTTACCGACGCCTTGATAATTAGCAGACGTCTCGAAACGGATGTGTTGGAAGATGAAAAACGCAACTTTTCAGAGCCGAGAGTCCCCGGGATATAAACTGTGAACTGCTGTTTTACACTGCAGCTGTTTCTGCACTCTGATGGAATATTTTAAACTCGCATGAAAAAGGGAAAAAAAAAAAAAAAAAAAAAAAAAAAAAGATCCCTGCAACACAAAATACACATTTCTTGCAATCGGCTCGATTCATGTATCAGTATAGTGCTAGAGTTCACCTCGCTGAGACGCTTTCTGACCAGCGGTCTGTACCACAGCTTATCCCGGGAACGCTGGGACACCGGTCCATCACAGGGCACCATGTACGCACACGCACACGCACACGCACACGTAACATCTACATTCACAGCTCTAATGTGAACATCTTGGTTCTACGATCTGAGAAAGCTGCTGATCGAAAGTGACTTTACTCTAACGGTTAAAGAGAAGGCGTTTTCCATCATTTCTCACAGCTAAACTCACACCAGGAGAAACTCCAGATTTCCAACAAATTGTGTTTCTTACAAAAAGCCATGGCTTAACTGTTCAGTCTTACGCAAAAGTATGTGTGAGCAGTTTCCATGTACCATATCCAACATCAGATTACACCAAGATGGAGAGAGAGTTAATGAGAGAGAATAGAAAAGGAAGAAAAAGAAGAAAGAAAATTTATATATATAAATAAATGTTTTTAAATTATATATATATATATATATATATATATATATATATATAAAGAGAGAGAGAGAGAGAGAGAGAGAGAGAGAGAGAGAGACAGAGGGGGGAATAGCAGTATCCCCTCTTTCCATGACATCATCCGGGTGGGAGCTGAGGAGGAGAGAAGGAAGCGCAGCTGCTGTGAGTCGTACGACCATCTGCTCCTCCTCACTAATGGTTCACGCTCGCTTTACACAGCACACACACTACAACACACACACACACACACACACACCACAGCACACGCTCTAAACACACCGCAGCCTGACAGAGTCACGGCCACTCGAGAGCAGACGCATGCATCGGCTCAGTGCTGATCTGGCATCGGTTTTCCTTTCATATGCTAAAGAATGCAGTTGTGTGGAAAAAGAAGGGATCTAATCTCCATCAGGAGTCCCTCAGGAGAGAGAGAGAGAGAAAGAGAGAGAGAGAGACGACATGTGGGGCCCAGACTTTCTATGGCTTTATAAAGACTCTCTCTTTCGGTCTGTCTCACCCTCTTTCTCGCTTTCTCGCTCCATCTTTTCCCCTGTCTCTCCCTATCTCTCGCTCACTCACTCACTCTCCTCCTGTCTCACTCTGTCTCTCCCCCTTCTCTCTTTCCTCCTCAATCATTCTCTCTCCATATCTATCTTTCCCTCCCTCATCCTCTCTCTCTCACTTGCTCCTGTTCCTTGTCTCACTCATTCTTGCCTCTCCCTCTCTCTCTCTCTCTGCCTCTCCCTATCTCTCTCCCCCGACTCCCTGCCTCTCCCTCTCTTCCCCTTTCCCTCACTCTCTCTTTCCCTCTCACTCACTCTCATTTTGCCTCTCCCTCTCTCTTTCCCTTCTCCCTGTCTCTGTCCTGCTCTCTGTTTCCCTCTCATTTCTCATTCTCTGCCTCTCCGTATCTCTCCCCCTCCATCTGTCTGCCTCTCCCTCTCTTTCCCTCTCTCCACCACTCTCTCCCTCTCTCTGACTCCCTCAAATCGTCAGTGCAGGAGGCGTGGCCTCTGTGCCCGTCAGTCCCAGTGCAGGAGGCGTGGCCTCTGTGCCCTTCAGTCCCAGTGCAGGAGGCGTGGCCTATGCACCTGTCAGTCCCAGTGCAGGAGGCGTGGCCTCTGTGCCCTTCAGTCCCAGTGCAGGAGGCGTGGCCTATGCACCTGTCAGTCCCAGTGCAGGAGGCGTGGCCTCTGTGCCCGTCAGTCCCAGTGCAGAAATATTTTCATAATACCAAATCACATTGTAACATATTGCATCAAAATATCCATTAATAATAACGTACTGAATCACACGTATCGTATCATCTCAAAAGAAGACATACACAAATGAACCAACACAGGGTGTTTTCCATCACCTGTTTTTCTCTCTCTCTCACTCTGTCTGTCTGTCTCTCTCCCCCTCTCCCTTACTCTCTCATTAATCCAACAAAAAGAGCTTTTTTTCCTATCAGTGGTTTTTGGATACTGTGAAATGATCAGGTGACTGCAGTATCGAGTATCTGAACAGAAAGCTGCTAAAACCACCAGAAGGAGATTAGTTTTAGACTCACCGTACATCTTCCCTTCATCAGAGAGGATGATCTTGCGGCGGCCGCAGGGCGGGTAGATGGCCAGCGCCTCCTGGAAGCTCTGCTCGATGTCGGGGCTCCATACGCCCTCTGCATCACTGTCGGTGGGCTTTTCGTTCGAGTCGCTCATCCTCTCCACTTCCTCTCCTCCGCTCTCACTGCCACTCCAGCTGCCTGCATCCATCGAGACGCCTGGGACCTGCAGCCGAGTCTGGACGATGACTGACACACGAACCTGGGAGAAGATGGAGAGAGCCATTTCCATTGAAGTGCTTAAATGACCAAAACGCCATAAAAACACAGCAATATATCTATAAAAACAAGCAAGGCCATCACATGGTGGTGGATATGCTCTTATTCATGCAATCCAAGGGTCGAAAAACTAATAGAAAAAAAAACACTATTTAATAAAGATGGAAACTATCAGGAGCTGGAACACACAAAAGTCTTATTTGAAGCAGAGTAATAATGAAAAACAGGAAAGAGCTCTGACTAAGGGTGAGAGAAGGAAAGAAGGAACAAGAGAACACAGCAGGATGCGGAGCCTGGATTCATCATAGTAAAAGCTACTTTTGTCTCTGAAGTACTGGCCTGTAAAAAAACTGATGTGATTAGCAAGGAAGCCTTTTACATGGAAGAGCAAACAGTTAAGGGGTGAAATGTTTCGGAAACGAAATAAAAATACTAAATATTGAGACAACGTACTGGGGTTCCAAGTCCAAATCCATGTGTCACGTGTGTTGTGTTGGATTCTCTATGTGCTTTTGTTTCTGTGTTAGTCCTGCCTCTGCTTTGTTACCTGACTGCGTTCACCTGTTCTGTGTTAGTCCTTGATTAGCACACCCTTTTTGTGTTCTTGAGAGGTAGTGTTAGTGGTTAGGAAGTTGGGCTACTCATCGGAAGGTCATGAGTTCGAGCCCCAGCACCGCCAAGCTGCCACTGCTGGGCCCTTGAGCAAGGCCCTTAACCCTCAACTGCTCAGTTGTATAAATAAGATAAATGTAAGTCGCTCTGAATAAGGGCGTCTGCCAAATGCTAGAAATGTAAATGTAAATGTTCTTGTCTGATGCAAAGTCTTACGGTATATTGTTGTTGTTAAGTCCAAGCCTCGTGTTTCCTAGTTCTGCAATTTCCTGTTTTTGACCACGGGCCCTGTACCACATTTCGGATTATGGTTTAATCACTGTTTAACTTTGCCTGTCTGAGTTCTGACCCCTGTTACAGGGAGTGTACGCACTTGTGTCCAGCAACATTCTCTATGAACTGCATGTTACACCATGAGATGTATTTTATCCAACAATAGAGTGAGACAATATTTGGAGAGCAAATGTTCATGATGCAATTTATCGTAATAACAACATTATAGTCATATCACCCGGCTCTACAGCCGGGAAAACAGGAAGACACGCAAGCTGATTAAACGAGTGTTCATCCACCTTTCAACCCTTCAACTTTCATTTGAAACGAAGTCCTTGTGCGCCTTCGTTCATCGTCTACTCGTCGTATGTTTGAGCAGATCTTAATGGAATCGCACTGACAGCCGGAGAGACTCGGCCACCTTTGAAAGGCCATGAAAGGGAACGAGAAGACATGTAATGTAAGAGCTAATTGAGGAGTGGCAGTTAATCCAGAACAGCTGCGATCACACTGGAGGACAGTTCCAGAGTTTGTTCCCGGTGAGAGAGTGTTGAATTAAAATGGTTTATAATAAATCCTGACATGAATGCAGGGTTTATCCAAAGGGCAATCGCTGCGCCTTATACTCCGACACGCTGCTCCACGTCTGTGTCGCTGCCTAACCTGGAGCCGTTCTGCACTTTTCCAACACAAAGCTACCGTCATGCTGGTTCTTGTGGGTGGAGTCAATTAGTCACCATGACTGCAAACCTTAGGTTGATTGGTGGAGTTGAAGATTAGTGAAAATCTAAGTAAATCGATGGAAGAACAACCATTTTTACTGGCAGTTTTAACCACCTGAACGGGAGATGGATGGACGTTTGGATGAGGGAAGTCCCTGAAAAGATAAATGCCTACTGAGTCAGTCCATTCAGAGATTTCATAAAGTCTAGGACCCACTTATTGAGTACACAGTCAATTTGTGCTCCCCAGAACTATTCGTATGGGCTATTTAGTATATAGTTTAATGATATACACACAGCTGATTGTTAAAATGTGAAAATGTACATATTGGGGTCCCCGGGTGGTGCGACAGAAAAGCGTTCACCCTATTGTCATGAGATCGCGAGTACGAAGCCTGACGATGCCACAGCCATCCGTGGCCGGGAGGGGCATACTCTCCCTCCCCTGTCAATCACTGTGTCACTAGCCAATCGCAGGTGTCTGTGAGCTCATGTATGCGGAAGAGGACAGATAGTGCTTTCGTCAGTGTGCATTATGCCGCCCTGTGACGCAGCATGTGCAGCGGTTCGAAAAGACTCCCTGGACATAAAGTATAGTGCACTGTGTATGGCACTACAATGCCATTATATTATACACTATGTAGTGAACATATATAGTGAACAAGAGGCCACTGGAGTTTTAGTATAATTGTATGCTGGAGGGGCGTTAAATATAAAAACTTTAAAAAATTGAGCTAAATTATCAGTGACAAGAAGGATTTACTGTGCATAAACAGACAAAAACTACTCATGGATTTCTTCGTTTGAGATATGACGCTTTCACCTTCTGTCATTTATGTGATACATATGTATAGTGTAGAACCCTGCTAATGTTTGTAGAACATCGTAGGCCCATTAATATCTAAATTTAAAAGCGAGATTTAAAGTGATCAGTGTGCGTGGGCTCTGTTTGTTGACTTTGCTTGCTTACCATGTGGACCTTCTGTGTGGATTCCACATGGGAATAAACCTAGATGTTTACACACATCCTGTTTGAAAAGATGTTTCTCTTTAGAAAATCGAGCTAAAGATCAAATGCCGAGCAAAACTGCAAGAGTAAACACATCCGGCAGGCAAGAAGTGCTGAGCACATGTACGCATCCCAGAGCAAAAGACACCCCCAAATGTGGACCCAACCTTTAAAAAAAAAAAAAAAAAAAAAATACAATAAATGAAAAATAAAGAGACACTTAAGTTCAGATCTGACTACTGGCACACAGCTTTCCAGGGACAAGGCCAGTGGAAACGGTGTAGCCTTTTGAAGAGCTCCATGTGTTTCCTGTTGAGCATGACGTGCGCGTGTGTGTGTGTGTGTGTGTGTGTGTGTGTGTGTGTGTGTGTGTGTGTATGGGCCTGATTTGTCTTTGGTTTGTTGATTGCTTACTGCATAGACTGAACTTGTGAGTGAGTGGGAAAACGCGAGCGTGCTCCAAACCGCTGAGCTGAAGTGTGTATCATCTTCCTGACTAGGAGATGAACTCAGATGATAATCATTTCCAGCACACTGCTTTGTATATGTGTGTGTGTGTGTGTGTGCGTGTGTGTGTGTGTGTGTGTGTGGTGGCTTTCGGCCAAGACCCCTAGTGTGATGTGGAGTTTTCCAGCAGATGTGGAAGAATCATCCAGATGCGTCAAACAAAAAGAAAAAAAAAAGTGCTGCAGCAACAGAAAAACTTTCCAGTGTGGCTTAAAACGTGCCGTTCCGGGGTATTTATAAGCTGCAGAGACATGAGGAGGCACTCGGCTGTCATCACGGCCCTCCCTTTACACTTTTACACCAGTAATGAAATCAACAAGACCAACACCATACCCAGTGAGGACAGTGTGATTGTAACAGCATTATGAAGTGCAACCTGATTATCAGGTTTATTGCTATGTAGAGCTGCAACAACTGATCGATGAACTCGATAATAATTGATTATGAAAATCGTTGTCAACGGATCTCGTTATCGGTCAGTTGGCCTGCGCACGGCACGGGGCACGTTTACTCACTGCGTTACTTCTGCTGCGAAAACATGCATCGGAAAAATGGCAGCAAGTACAGACCAAAATCGTGTCCCAAATGATGTACTATACACTAGACACTTACACTATACACTATGTCCCGTCTAGTGTATGAATTTTAAAAGCCTAGCATCATCAAAAAATGGAACACTAACGGTTTTTTACTAACTGGAAATATACTCCGTTCCGCAGTGGAATGGCACGACGTTGTGCGACGCCGCTAGCTTTGGCAGAATATCCAGAGCCAAAGAAAATGACATTTTTCATTTTACTGTTTATGTCAATGTTGCCTTTTAAGCCCACCATGACTTCAGTCACCATCAGACAGAGGCGTTATCGTCGAGTGACGGTGGAAAAAAAAGGGTGCGACCCCCGTCCTCTAAAGGCATGGGAGCGTTTTATTTTCAAATACCACGCAGAAGACTGTAACCTGCAAACTTTGCAAAGTGGAGCTTGTGTGGCGTGGAAGCACGACAGCGATGCACGAGCACAAACTCGTGGGTGAAACCACTGCGTGAAAGGGGTTGTGGAAATTGGTGTGAATTGCTTAAAGGGTTTAGTTTATTTCAAGTTTATTGCCACGTAATGCTGTATTCGTACGCTTGCGGTGTAACGTTCTGTCGTTTGTTATAACAGGAGCGACCTATTTGTAAGGAGTGATAAACAGTGGTAGCACAAGTAAGATCTGTACTGTCAAATTAAAGCGGTACGAGCAAAGGAAGCATTGTGTGTGTGTGTGTGTGTGTGTGTGTGTGTGTGTGTGTGTGTATGTATGTATATATATATATATATATATATATATATATATAAAATCCACAAACTGATGGTTACAAATATAAACTAAAACGTTGCATCAACACAATTGTTTGTACAAATATATGTGTGTGTGTGTATATGGAAGATCAGTGTGTGTGCATGTGACAGAGGAAACAGCAGACATACTGTGTTCCTGTGATTTTGTTTTATATTCAAAGTTATCCGGTGTGCTGAGACTGCGCTCAAACAGTAAATCACAAAACTAGCTTTAAAAAAAGAACAAGTCTGTGTGCTGCTAATATTTCACCATGACGACGGTCTGAAATAGGGATGAGCAAAAGTGACGGAATACTTGTGACACACAAATGTAAGAATAAACAACTTTTTTTTTAAAACCTGCAATTTTACACTAATTGGAGTCTAGTACAGCAAATGGAGATCACTTTGTCATTGGTTATATTATCATTGGGGGCGGGAACTGCGGTTTGATTGGGTATAGTGGCACTGGAGGGGGAGGTTACAGTGGTGGGTGAGGACTGCGGTCAGTTTGCTTACAGTAGCATTGGGACAGGAAGTGCAAATAGCAATGGAGTGGGAAATGCAGTCCTATTGGTTCCAGTGACACTGTGGTGGAAGCTGCACTCTGATTGGTTACAGTGGCATTAGGTTTGATAACTGCAGTGGGACTGGTCATGGTGGCGTTAGGGGTGGGATCTACAGTCTGATTGGTCATGGTGGCGTTAGGGGTGGGAACTACAGTCTGATTGGTCATGGTGGCGTTAGGGGTGGGAACTACAGTCTGATTGGTCATGGTGGCGTTAGGGGTGGGAACTACAGTCTGATTGGTCATGGTGGCGTTAGGGGTGGGAACTACAGTCTGATTGGTCATGGTGGCGTTAGGGGTGGGAACTACAGTCTGATTGGTCATGGTGGCGTTAGGGGTGGGAACTACAGTCTGATTGGTCATGGTGGCGTTAGGGGTGGGA
>CM074922.1:24193876-24210463 GCA_037576815.1 Pangasius larnaudii | reverse complement strand
TTCAACTCCGATCTTTTTCACAAAATCTTGCCCGTGCAAGGCTGTGATTCTGAGCCACGCTACCTTCTGGACTCTGATTTATATGTTAAACGCATTCACGACCTCAGCCACGAACCTTAACTAGATTTCTAGGAAAATCCTGGATAATGCATTAGGATAACGCTCCATCCTGCCTCATCCTAGCTGTTACAGCTAATAAGTCACATATTTCCTTCCAGTAGCATGGCGAGACACACAATCACACACCCCTGATGTGTGTATCCATCAGCAGCCTGTGAATGCTGATGAGTGATGTGAAAAGCCCAGAAAAATCAATAGCGCCGCTTTCAGAGACGGAAGGTGTGCAATTAATCTGCAGTGTAACTGGCTCTAGAGAATGAGCAACAAACCAGCTTGTTAACTCGTTAACCCAGCTTCCCTCTGAATACACACCATGTGGCGCTCAGAGGTGCATGAACCATTTGCAGGATGCTGTTCACACGTCTCAAAGAGCAGGCACGCAACCAAGCAACAGACGGCCAAATGAGAAAAACCTTGAAGAGGAACATGGCTTTATCAGGAGGTGTATGTGAACAGTAATTACGGGAAGAAACAAGCACAAAAAAACATGCCTCGAGAATACAGAAACCATTAGCAAGTGTGAACAGAACAACAAAGGTTAGTGTGCTTTAACAGTTTCGTATTCACAGGAATAAAACCAAGCCAGGATTTGAAGTACGGGGCCTGAAATGACTGCAGAGAACAACAACGACGTTGCCTGTAAACACATGGGTGAACAAAGCTCACGAGTAGTTATTTTTTTAAAATTCGTAGTTGCCTTGCGGAAAAGTATGTTCAACAGCTAGAAAAAAAATACTGCTACACAAACACAGCGTGCTACATGATCATAATTGATGATCATTTCCTTTATTGTCAAATATCGAATCATTGCCTTAACAGTCAAAATCATATCGTATCGTATCGTAGCAGACTCGGTGGTATTTTCAAATATCGAATCATTGCTTTAAGAATTGAAACATCGTATCGTAGCAGATTGTTGTCTTACAAATCAAAATGTTATTGTGGCATATTCAGTAGTATTGTCATATATCAAATCGTTGACTTATGACTCGGAATCATGTCGTATCGTAACAGATTCAGTGGTAGCATCAAATGTCGATACGGAAGTTCTCATCGTATCGTAGCAACTTTAGTGATATCGTCAAATATTGAATCATTCCCTTAGGAATCGAAATCGTATCATATCATATCAAAATATGTCTTTAGTGTAGAATGGGGCTGTATTTAACGTTATAGGTCAGGGTTCTTCAAACTTATGCACAAAGGCCCAGTGTGGCTGTAGGCTTTCATTCAAGAAAGGAGGAACACTTGATAGTTGATTGGAGACCAAGATGAACTGATTAAACAAGTGGAATCAGGTGCGACTCCTGCTCGGGTGGAAAGAAGGCCTGCCGCCACACCGGCCCTTTGAGGACAAGATCGAAGACCCCTGCTACAGATGATTTTCCACTTTGTTTCTGATGTTCACTTGATTTCAAGACAAAATCCAATCCAATATCCAATGTGTTCAGCTAATGAGGACTTTGAGCACAGTTGAGGGTTAAAACTCTTGCTCACGCAGGGACAGAGAGTCACCCTCACAGTCGTGAGATTAGAACCTGCAATCTTACAGTCCCTGGAGCACAACTTTACCCATTCAGAGACCACTTAAAGCAACGGTTAAGCCAAAAATAAAACCTTCAGAAATGTCTTTTTTACACCAAGTGCAGACAATGAGCCACGGCATATTTATCCCGGCCACTTCTGTTCTCTCTCTGTGTTTCATTGTACGCTCAAAGAGCACAAACGAAATCAGATGGATTCTGACAGATTTCGGTGAAACACAGATCCATCCTGTCAACCACAGAAAGCTTTTGAAATAGCAAAATCAAGCCATTTTAATCATTCTGATGTCCTTTTAGCACATTTCACATTGTGTCCGTCTGTCAGAATCACTTGCACAAATGCATTGCATCAAAATAAATGTCACAATGCATTCATTATGTCAGCATTCACAATGCAGGACGTAATGACGGCTTCAGTCACAAACACGGCTCATCGTTTTCGATGAATCACGCAGGCAAAGTAATGGAATTAACATGCACTG
This sequence comes from Pangasius larnaudii, assembly GCA_037576815.1. NCBI lineage: Eukaryota > Metazoa > Chordata > Actinopteri > Siluriformes > Pangasiidae > Pangasius > Pangasius larnaudii. Next base: position 24,208,317 of record CM074922.1, on the reverse strand, counting down.
TATTTCTCAATGTGTCACTGCATGAAGATTTAAGATTTAAAATCACATCCGATTCAAACAGCACTTGACTGGCATTAAAGGGGCCCAACGTGTACCAGTCTTCAACTGTCCAGGTCTGGGTGAGTCTGTGCTCACTCTAGCCTCGGATTCTTGCTGTTGGCTGACAGGAGAGTGACCTCACAAGTGTGCTCTTCTGCTGTTGTCTCTCATCAACCTGCTGTGCATTCCGATATGCTTTTCAACTTACCATGGTTGTACAGAGTGATTGATGGACCCCCAGTCTGGTTCTCTCCTGTGACCTCTCTCATCAACGAGGCGTTTCCGCCTGCAGAACTGCCGTTCAGGGATGTGGCGTTTTTCACACCATTCTGCGTAAACTCTAGAGATCAACACTTTGTCAAATACTCAAACCAGCCCATTTGACACAAACAAGCACTGAGATCACAATTTTTAAAAAAAAATCAAATCCTGATGTTTAATGTGAACATTAACTGAAACTCTCAACCTGTATCTGCAGGATTTTATGAATTATTGCATGAATGGGCAGGTGAGCAGTGTAAAGACACATTGCAGTAACAAATGCGTCAAAATGTGTTAAAATTGCAGTAGCAGATGTGTTCAAATTTGATCAGTAGGTCTAGTTGCATGGATTCTTTCTCACTTGGAGAAAAGGAATATATGTGGGGAAAAAAGAGGATGAAATAAATAAATAAAAAAAGTCAGTGTTGGTAGTGAATTCATTTGAAGTTTATTTATTCAGTCAAACTTGATCAAGTTTATCCCAGTACTCAGTCTGATGAAAGATTTTAAATGAGATATCTGCACAAATATCTACATCTATCTAAATAAAAGCAAACACACCTGATCCGAAAAGTCTCTGGAGCTCGAATGTAGGTTCATTATTGCTATTTCAATTCAGTCAGCTGTGTGAAATAAAGGAATTATTAAAAATTGGTCTAAACCACATAGAAAAATCTGCTCATATATATTTTGTTGCTTCTATAATTCTTTGGAATGAAGAAGAAACCGCTCAAGAGATTCTGCAAGTGAGCACTACAGCAGTGTGAGAATTCTGCTGCAGGATCGTCCATGTTCAAACTCCCACTGAAAAAAAAAGCTTTTATACGCAAAACAGCGTTCGTACAGCTATTAGATAGCTCACTGTATACACACACACACACACACACACACACACACACCGACTCACATGCCATATAGAGGGGTCTCTTGTAACAAAAATCAACAACACAGTGCGGCCACGACAAATCCCCGTAGTGCTGATTTCTCCCAAACTGAACCGCAGACTGAAAGGTCCGTCAGAGTGTCTCATCACTCCACGTGTCTGTATCGGGTGAACAGGTTGTAGAGCACACGCAGAGTCGACTTCAGGTCACAGTTCACGATGTCTGAGAGGAGAAAACCATGAGTACATTATACGCAGGAGCTAGTTTATAACTTAAAAAAACAAACAAAAAAAAAAAAGAAATCAGGGATACCATGAAATCCTTTCTCTGGGCTTCAGGGTTTATACAGGCAGGAGTAGATGTACAAGTGTGAGAAGACGTAAGAGAATAAAATGTTTGGTAGTTCCTTTTTACCTGCTTGTTTTCTAAAAAGGATAACTCATTCACCCTGCACTGTGTTATTTTATTACAAGTCTAAAAAGACTTTTCAGGAGGTTGCCTACGTGAGCGTGAACCTCGACTGAGAAGCGCGTAGGGCATAGTGTCAGAAATCCACATCCTGAACAACTGCTGGTTATGTAGCGCAAAAAAAAATCCACTTCGGTCTCGATTCCTCTCGCTTTTGGATTGTCGCGGTCGAATCTGCAGGTTTTGGTGGCTCATTGTCAGTGCTGTGCTATTATATCCGTCTGCGCTAGTTCTGCTAGCTTTTGATACTACGTACATGATGCATGCTTAGGCGCCGTATCAGGGTCGTAGTGGTGTTCAGATTCTTTGCTTTGCTTCCCCATATTGGTTTTTACAAACTTTCTCAAATACGCTTTCTTGGTCTGTGACAGATATTGTGGAAAAACTAATTTCAAACTTTTTTTTTTAAAAACTAATTTCCCTTCGTTGTACAGCAGCTCAGGTCTTGTGTCAGTGATCGGCTCTCCGTATCGTCCAGATACAAGAATCAGTCGATCACCCATCAAATATTTACACCAAGAAAGTATGGAATTAGTCTAGAGCTAATCCAAGCAGGCAGAATAATACTCACCTCAACATTTGAAGGCTTGGTTTTATATAATATAAATGTAATAAAGTTTAATTATTGGCACCCTGTTAAAGAAGGGGCAAAAAAAAAATCTAGTCAAACAATTTGAGAAACTACTTACTTTTCTATTAACAGAAATCATTCTCCCCCAGAACCTCTATATTTTCCCCACTGTAAAATATGGTGATGGCATCAGAAATTCTGCTAAGTACCAGGATATTTAAGCCCAAAACGTGGCTGCCTCTGCCAGGAGGTTAACATCTGTCTGTAGACTGATCTCAAGAACATAAAGACTGAAAATTTACATGTAAATCATAAACAAGCAAGTAGATCCGCCACCAAGTAGATCTAATCCTTCTTGTTACTAAATTGAGAACTTTGGACGATTGAACGAGAGGCCTGTATTTACCCTCCGTCCTGGGTTTTGGTCTCTCCAGGCCGCCGTCCTGCATCAGCTCGAAGGCCAAGGACACGTTATGGACCTGGAACGGAGAAACAGCGCTGTAACAAAATCACAACACATTTCCAGTCCTCAGGACCGTTCTATATGAAGTGGGAGAAAACGTATAAGCAGATTCTTTACGCAAAGCTCAAATATCTATTACTGTGAATCAGTCAGACTGGATCCCTTCACAGGTTGACTGACTGCTCCATACTCCAACGACACTAGAGAGCCCCTGTAGCAGGGGTGTCCAAACTTTTTTCAAAGGGTGCTAGATTAGACCACGTCGAAATAATAACACAATAAACATCACCACTTATCAGCTCTAGTAAATGTTCTGCACCCTGTTTAATCAGATAAAAAAAAAAAGTTGCTTCTGTCAGGATAGCTTCCAGTCGTTTCAGAGCCCTCTCATCCTCTGAATATATCTGCAATGCCCATGATTTGTTTCATAATGTCTCATGACACTAAATTACTTAATTATCGCAACAGCCTCTTGACATATGAGGCACACGCATTAGCTCCAGCTCTTGATGAAAAAAGCATTCTTACTTCCAGCTCTTTTGAAATCGCCCCTTCTCTCGCCATGACTCAATATCATTCAGTAAATTAATTGGCAGGTGTAATCTGAGGGGGAACAAAAGGCTCTAGCTAACTGTGTTAACACCGCCTGCTGCCACCGACAGGTGAAAGGACAAACTGTGATGTGTAAGGCAGGCCATCTATCAAAGTCCTGGGGCGGGACATTGGACATCCCTTCTCTGTAGGATCACGATGAGTTTTTTTTTTTTTTTTTTTAAAAACTACTTTTGCTTTCCCTCATAATAGTCTTGACGTCTTCATTTTCTCTGTAAAGCCCCTCATTGATAATCAAACGTACACCTTCCTTTCTCACACGTACACCAGATTTTCTGCATTTACACACCTGTACACGTGAAGCTCTCCACGCTACTGTTACTGATCACTGTAATAAAACTGACTGCATCCCCAAGATTACAAAAATTCTTTTGCTTAAAAGTGCATTAGGTACGATTTCTCTAGGATTTTTTCTAGGATTAGGTCTTTAACGACATTTATACGATTCCCGCTCATGTTGACAAAGCTCCGCCCCCCTGGATCTACGGTGGCCCGTAGAGTGTCTATAAAATGACTGACAGTAGGTGCATCCAAACACAAACACAGACACAAACACAAACAAGCATTCCGGACCGGAAGTCTGTTTTCCAAACAGGCGTTCTCAGTGACTTAATACACTTTTGCTAAGGACATGACTTTATCCATTTTAATTATCCTGTCCCTCAAACCTTCCAGGTTATTTGTACAAGCAATGAAAAAAATAACATCATCTATTGAACCTTTAAAAAGTCCCCTAAGTTTCAGAATATGCATAAGTGCTTTTTCAATTAATTACATAACCACGTTTACTAAACAATGAAAATATTCTGTATCACCATATTATAATCCATCTTTAAAGTAAAATTCAATAAGCACGTCCATTGTGATGTAAAAGAAAAGCACAGAACGCCTTCAAGTGATTTTTTTTTACCCTCCATCCAATCAATTCAAGTTGGAGTCAAGTGACAACAAGCCTTGTGTCACAAACTCACACAAATGCTCACTATGCCTTCTTAATTATATAACACAGCAGTCCCTAAATGTGGACAGTAAAAATTAGTGCATGACACAAGCATGACATGACAGTGAAGGTGAATGAATGAGTGTTTTTTTCCTGCAGTTGTGTGTGTGTGTGTCTGCAGGCTTGTTTATTTCTGTTGTATTCTTCTCTCGACTTGTCCTTTAAAATGCACACTCCGGCTGTCTCGCATTCTCTCCGTCTCCAGCTGGACGCTAATCTCCATGTCACTCTTCCATTTCCTGTGCAGAGGCAGATTACAGCCGTGCCCTGCTGCTCAGTGCCCACTTGGCCCAGTGTGCTGGATCTGAATCCGTGCACGCTGCCACTCGGCTGGGCCTTACGACAGCACCGTGCCCCTGAGAGAGCCTCAACATTGCATGTCATCATGCTTTACTATACACAGGATTTAAAACACAGGCTCCTTAATCTATTCTTATTGTCCGTGTGTAAGCGGCCCTGAGGATCACAGTGCAGCGTACAAGGCAGGAGCTCTGTACACACAACTACAAAGTCCAAATACTGTGACAAGATCACGGTTGTTCTGGTTAATCAAAAACAACAACAGCAAAAAATAAAAGATTTAGAATAATTAAAGTGCAAATAGAAAGCCCCAACAGTAAAAACAAACATTAGGTCTCATTTATTAAATCTGTATGTAAATGTATGTTTTTAGAGGTCCAGCCAAACTAAAAACTCTCTCCAGATTTACAAAAGTTTCACGAATGCCGATTTTCTTCGTACTCACATCTTAATAAATGCCGATCAGTTGTTAATTACCAAGCATGTGTGCAAAGCACAGCTGATTTACATTTAGCCACGCCCACAAGACTCCATATAAGGCAAAGCTCACAATGACGATATGACAAGTGAAAGGCGAAAGAGCGCTCGTAAACACAGCGTGTGCTAAATCTTCCAGTAATGCAGCTCAGCCACTGCAGCACATCAGCTAATACAGACACACACTACCGCTTCCTCTTTTTATGAGGTGCCATTACTTATGTCCTAACTGAATGGCTTGTCTTATTCGCCATAATGTATGGATTTTTTTTTTTTAGATTGCTTTCTTTCATGCCATTAATATGAAATGCCTGAGTTTCATACAATTTTCAGGAAATCTGTGTGCAACTGAAATAAATCATTTAAACTTGACAGCGTAATCTACATATAAAATCGCAGTAACTCGTTAGTGAGTCTTCTTAAATGTAAATTTACACAAACTCAGGCGTGACCTGTAGGAAACGATTGTTTTTCCTAATTAGTTGGAATTTGGTGAATCGTGTGTAAATGCTCCTGCAAAGGAATCATGAATAAGTTTGTTTGTATCCGGTTTGATAATGAGGCTCATTACCTCTAAACTAACTAACTGAATCAACTGAATAGTCTTAATTTCTTAATTAAGGCTATTCAAAAGTCTTAATTTCCATTTCAACATTCAAGTGATGTAATTTCTAGTTTGTTCTGCAAAATGGCGGCTGGCGAAAAAAGAGCGCTGGTGGAATATTTCCAACTCATTTGCAAAAAAAAAAAAAAAAAAAACAACAAGTGTTACAAAAATTCAATAAAATCAATTTTAAAAAATGTGGTCTCTTGAATTTGTGTAAATCAATTTACATGAATTCATACCTTTTGCTCAAAGTTTTCAGGGGTGAGGAAGAAATTGTAGAGCGGTACGAAGTATCCTTCCAGGAGTCCCATCAGAAGCACCAGGTACACTCCGTCTGCAAACTAAACACACACACACACACACACACACACACACGTCACTAATGAAGATAAAAAGATCACAGACATGTCAGAACAGCATCACCATAATGAACATATAATCACAGTTTAATATTTAGTTACGCGACAAATGCAACTGCAGTGTTCGCATTTCTTGTATGTTGATCACGAACGAGTTGTTTTGAAAGAGTCACTTAGATGAACGAATCAGTGTTTGAATCAGTGTAAAACGGTGAATGCTGAAGCAGCGAGCCCTGTGTGTGTGAAGACGTATGCGTGGTCTGAGCTCAGTACCTGTGTGTCCAGCTCGGCCACCTCCAGGTTCAGCTTGTTCAGGTGTTTGTTGACGAAAGTGATGAGTGTCTGCACAGAGATCAGCACAGGTTCAGTTAAATCAGTATCCGTTCCTGGGCATCGGTGTGCAAAAACGCACGTCTGTGACGCTTTACCTTCTTCACCACGCTCAGTTTGTCAGGCGCGTGATCGAACAAGGTGTCGAATGCGTCACGCTCTGCGGACAGACAGAGAGCGCAATTTATTAAAGAAATATAAAGAGATGGCACCGATCCGATGTTCAGTATATTGGAAAAGAAATGTATGTTTGGAACTGGAAATGTTTACATATGATAAAATCAATCCTAGTTTCGTTATATCTATACTGTAAAGGAAGTGATTTTTGTGTGAAAGAGTTTACCTGTGAAGTGCTTCAGGTAAAAAAAAAAAAAAGAAACACTTTAAAGCTTAGTTTAAAAAAAAAAAAAAAAAAAAATTATGGAAATGATATCAACTGATACTCAAGATTTCAGTATCGGTACAATGGTATCGTGCCACTTGATGTACTCACAGAAATTTATCCATGCAAAAATTACTGAAATGAATAAGTTCATGTGAAACATACCGTGTCTGCCGGATAATGCCCTGCAGGAAAGCGAAAGAAAGGGGGGAAAAAAAAAATCACAAGAAGGCTAACAGTAACTTGAGAAGCTGTAGTTTCTGTCTTATTAACTTCAATAGAGAGAAAAAAAAGAGAGCCCGCTGAGGGAACGAATATTTATAGCTGCTATAATACAAGTGATAACTGAAAATAACTTGACAATTGACATTCCACAACATTAAATGTAACCCTAAATGGATAAAAAGTATAATGCGTCATTCTCTAAGCACAAGCTGCTGTGGTATAAAAGGAGTAAAAAAACACAAAAGGTGTGCTGTTATTGGAAAATAAGCAACTTGTGGGGTGGTAACAGCAACTCCGCTGTGCGCTGCGCCGCATCACACCGCCCCGCTGTTGATTATTTTCCTATAACAGAACAAACCCGAGTGTTTTATTCCTTATTTAATGTAACATGACTGAGTGTGTGTCTGCGTAACTGACTCATCAGTCATAATTTAGTCTCTCATTCACAGTATATTGATCAGTGTGTGTATAAACTTGTCCCAGCACCCACCCACTTACTTACACACACACACACACACACACACACACACACACACACACACACACACACACACACACACACACACACACACACAGGGATTTAGATGGCATTAAACTATACATGAGCGAAGGCACAATAACACAAACGGAGAGAAGCTGAAAGACTCACTCAGTGTTGCCTGTGATTTCCTCTTGTACCTGACGAGACTGCAAGATACCCTCCCGTTTCTGATAGCCAGGAAAAACACACAAACACACCCACACACACACCCACACACACACACACACACGCGCATTACTGCATGAAACACTGAGGTTAGACAGGAAACATCTGGACCATCTCATAAATACGTCACCCTCTGACCGACACACGGTCGCTCAAGCAGAAGTAAACATTAAAAACGAATAATAAACAGACTGAAGTTATAGAACACTCTAGAATCAACAGTCTCAAACTTGTCGTATTGTACACAGTATTGTGTTCGTTTCAGAAGTGCATTATCGACGTATAGACCATTTCCAACAACTGATGAGAAATGAAGTGTGTCGGAGTGTGAATCATTGGACAGTTGCTGCGCTCAGAGGTCACATCCTGCTCGAAGGGGCGGAGCTGTGAAAGGACACGGATTTCATCTCTCTAACTAGAGACACAAATGAGAAGTAAAACGTTTAGTGTGGACATGTTTTTAAAACCCAAGCGGCTGTTCCTGTGGTGTGATTCGACGGTGTGACGCGACATGCAAACTGTTAGTGTTTGATTCTAAACATCATCACTCTACAAAAACACAGGCTCTAAATAGTCTATGATGGAGCACAGACAGTGTATAGTTTAGTAATATAGTGCACAATGTCCAATTTGAAACACAGCCACTTGGACTGTTTAAGTATTTCATCTGGAAAAAAATGTTAAAAAAAAAAAAAAAATCCTCTAAGAGGTTTAAGATTTCGTACAAGATCTTAACGCCTTTTTGTACAGCAATTTTTCCTCCCATCCATTTTTCTCACAATTTTTCGTGACCAGTTCCCACCCAGCTAACTCTCTCACTCCATCACACAGCCACAAGTGTTTTCTCCAACACACGCGAAGCCATTGCTTCTTTTCACGCTGGTTTAAAGCTATGTTTATTTTGCGGAGACCCTCCGAGCTTTCGGGTTTCTTCTACACAACGTGTTGCTTTTCTTTACGCCATGATTTTTTGTGCAATTGCAACAAAAAGCTACCAAAGACCTTGTCTATTATTTTTATTGCAGCTATTAGATTAGATATTATTTCTAGTAAGGAATATAACACAAAAGGACGTGCTGTTATAATACACAATATTGCAACAGAGAACTGTTTATAGCTGCTATATCGTAAGCGATAACAGGAACTAACTTGTTTCTCCTAAACGACAAACTAATTTACCGCCGCTAATAATTTTTATTTATTAAAGAATGACACGTTATATTTTATCACTTTATAGTTACGTTTAATGTCATGGAACGTCTGGGAAACAAGTTAGTTCCTGTTATCGCTTACGATATTGCAGCTATAAACAGTTCTCTAACCAGCATCTCTTTTTTCTTTAAAAAGACAAAAAAAAAAAAAAAAAAAATCACCAAAACAAAAACACAGCTTCTTGCTTGTTGTGTTACCAAGAAACTGGAAACACTGACATTGGAGACTTCCATAAATGTTCAATAAAATTATCCTTACAGGCTTAGATTTGGTGAAGTACAGCGCAATACAAGTGTAAATGGACACGAAAAAGGGTGAAATATTCCACACTGACTCGAGGTTCCGTACCTGAACCACCACCACCTGGATGGAGACGTGCTCGGGGAGGCGGATTGGAGCTCGGAAGTGCTGAGACAGCGCCACCAGGAGGTGCAGGATGGCCACCATGCTCTTAGCATGAACAGCTAATACAGGAACAGAGAACGTAAGGGCGTTAACTAGCTCACTCCCAGTATGCTAGCTCTGAGCACACTGTACTACGGCTATCATCTTCACGTTTGTGCAGAACATTTCCACAAGCTTACAGTCGACGTTCCATTTGGTGTTTCTGGGGGAGACTTTCAGAACCTCGTTGATGCGCTCGAGGACCGTCTGGAGTTTCTGCTTCTGAGCGATCTCGGACTGCGTTACCTCCGCCACGTTCAGCTTCTCTCCCTCCAGCTTCTCTGAAGGACGAGATACACACGGAGAAGGATGAGGAGGACAGACAGACATGGATATGAGAAAGTGGGGTGTTTGAGAAAGTGGATATGAGAAAGTGGGGTGTTTTTCACAAAAAAAAAAGTTCTGAAAAAAAAAATCTCTTTGTGGTTAATCAGCTTAACATTATACTATTCTACCAATATAAGAGAAATCTAATATTTAATTAAAGTAGATTTATTCAACGAAAACAAAAACAGAACCTTATCACAATACCTTGTTAACATACTAAACATATATTATTTTTTCTGCTTATTTTATATATTTAATTTTATTCAATATTTGTGACCTTAGGCTTATTTTTTGTACTTTGTATTTTCTCATCATCTATTTTATCCTGTTCATTACATCACTTTTTAATTATTTTTTTTTTTTTTACTACTTTACTGAACATCACATTGAGCTACGGCATGAAAATGATCTAGAAAAGTTATTTTTATTATAGTTTATAATAATACATTTACTTCAGTGTGAGATTAAGATAATTAATAATAACATTTCTCCATGACCACGTTACTCATCTTTACTGAGGGTGCCAATAATTCTAGAGCTGACGGTATGTAGTTGCTGTATTTGGTCAATCACATTTGGGATGAATGAATTTACAAATGAAAAAAAAAACAAAAGAAGCAGGGCACACATATTGTGTGCAATTGTTTCTTTTCTTTTACTTTTTTTAAACACACTTGAGCCACTCGTTAAAAGCTTCATAATGACTGGATAATTAGATCGGGGTGTGTGTGAGCACAGAAAACACAAGGACGTCTATTGTACGGGGTCCGTTTAGGTTTAAAGCTGCAGTATGTAATGTTTAAAGATGTTTCCAGACCTGTAATTATCATATCTTTTAAAAAATATATTCGAAAAAGACACGACTTGCGATAGTGTCATACAACAGACTTGGCTAATTTCTTCTGTTTATATTTTCTGGTCGTGAAATTCTGGTCAGCTCTTCCCTTTTCTGCTAACAGGCTCACGAAGAAGTCGTCACGGCGTTCGGTTGTGAGAGGAAAGCTCTTCAGTATTTCGTTACAACCGTACTTCACGAGGCAGTCTGCAGAAGGCTTGAAATTTACAAACCGCTCCTTTAATCTGAAGGACATGAACTGATCGCCACTGCAGTGGTCCACTTCTAAGGTGCTGAGGATCCTCACCAAAGAGCTTCTGCAGAACTTGTCCATCATACAGATCCTCTGCCAGGTCCTTAACGATGATCCTCTCACCGACCAGCACGTCATTGATCCAGTCGATGAGCACCTGTGAGAGACATCATCGTTAAACAGTGATGCTCGATGGCCTGTAGGACTGAGAACCTTTACGGTTGCTCCTCATTCTCACCTTCATCAGCTCCTGTAGTTTGCTGTTGTTCTTGGAGTTGGGGTCCACCATGGTGCGAACCTCATTCTCCTCTGTTTGAAGAGAAAAGACAAGAAGGTTGGATAAAGAATGTAAAAGATGCAATGCGAGAACGCATGTACTGTATACTTGTGTTCCTCTCGATCACCTGAACAAGCCAGGGATGGACCACAAGCAATCTGATTCCCTGGGCCTCCTGCTACTTTACATTCTCTCCCTTATATAGTTTTGGTAAATTCCTACCCACCAGCCATCTCTCCCCTGTCACACTAACAGCTACCAACCTTGGAAGGTGAAGGCTAACACATGCTTTCTCCGAGACATGTGAAGCCAGCCAACTGCCTCTTTTTCAAACTGCTGCTCATGCTGCATCACAGGGCAGTGTAACACACCTGGAGGAAAGAGCTATCCACCCTCTTCCACATACATGAGCTCACAGATGCCCAGGACTGGCTACTTTCACTGTGATTGACAGGGGAGGCGAGAGTATGCCCCTCCCACCCAGAGGGCACGACCAGTTTTGCTCTCTATGAACTCGCTGCCATGGGCTCATTCCGAACTCACGATTTTCCCGAACGCTTTTCTGTGGTGCACTCGGGAGCCCCGGCTTATACTACTTTTTAAATACAAGTGCTCCTTTCGAGATTTAATACTGTATATGTGGTATACGATAATGTAATAGAATAACAGAAGTGATGGTATTTTCATACCTTAATTCACAATTTATTGCAATAATAATTTTTTTTTACTAATTCTATTCATAATATTTCTATCCAGTAATTTTTAGCTTGTTCTAGTTTGATTATTAATCAAATCTCCAGACAACCCATCTATAACTGTGTATAAATATGCTTTAAGTCACAATCATGTAGTCTGCGTAAGGAACAAAGCACTTCTACAGGAAATATGTTGTTATATGTTGAAAATAATCAGTGACAGTGTTCACCCCGAAGTGGTATTTTCTAATAAAGTATTTTCTAATAACAGCACATCTTGAAATGCTTTATTCCTCTTATACCACAGCAATTTGTCAACTCCAATTTTTATTAATTAAAGAATGACACATGGGTAATCTGTTCATAGCTACGTTAGCTCCTAAGGCCGACCTTAGTGTGGTAACTCAGCTGCCGAAAAGTGGCTTTTGCGACACTGGCGATATAAACGTAGACAACCAATAGATTCGTTTTTTTTTCTATCGTCCTACCGTATGTATCGCCATATTGCACAGCCCTGTTGTCATGTTACTGAGAAACCGCAAAACGTAAACTACTCGGTCCTGAAGACTTTCCTGTTAGGAAATTTTACTGACAGTTACAAAGCGCTGACACTGGAGACTCCTTCCATACATGTTAAACAAACATCTCCTTACTGAAAACGTCACCATATCAACCATTATATTTTTCTTTGTTAAATAACAGCATGGCCTTTTATTCCATTCATTAGTCTTAGATTATGTGGCGTGTCCGCCATGCAACTCCGTTACTATAGAAACGATAACGTATTACAACGAGTACATTAATATAAACGTGATTTGAAATGCAGAACTACTGTCAGACCTGCTGTTACGGGAAGTTAATCCACACCTTTTGACCTTTCAGGATCAAGAATTCAACAGCACTGTGGTGTAATATTTATTATTTGAGTGAAACTCCTAGAACTGCCGCTGGACCCAGTTATGAGCTGGATGAGGTGTGTAAGAGCAGGATAAAACACAAAAATGTGCAGAACGTGAGACTGGGCTGGAGACCTCGTTTGTGTGTGTGTGTGTGTGTGTGTGTGTGTGTGCGCGCGGAGAGGGTGCGGTGACGTACCCAGCATGGTGTCCTCCGGATGCAGCTCGTACGGTGTGGGACTCAGAGGCAGGTTTATGGCGTTCATGCCTTCCTCCTGCAGCTCTGACACTACAGGACACACAAGCAGACGGGAAATTATCCACAAACAGCCAGTGTTAATTTTGTTGACGAAAACTAAGACCAACAAATGTTAACGTAATAACTCACCCTTCCTCTCAAAACTAACGACAAAATGTTACATTTCCCTCAACGTATAAAACAAGACGAAAACTTCAACCCAGCCATCTTCAAAAATGATATAAGACAAATAATTAAGAAAGGATGCTTTCAGGTGCACAGGGCACGGCAGGAGGTGAGGAAGCGTTACACATGATGCTAACGCTTCGTAACTGAGGAAAGATCCGGTTATACTGTTTACTTGTTTGGTAATAGTATCGATTTTTTTTTTTTACAGTGACTGTACACTTATTATGTGATAAAATGTTTTTATCCACTAGAAAAAAGAAATAATACTAGCTAGCTAGACCTAGCATAAATCGCTGTCGTCTTTCTTCATCTAAAACTAACAATAAACAAATATAAAATATAAATAAAACATATTTTGGTCAGATTTTAGGATTAAACCTAGATTCAGATGAGCTGTTTATATTAACAATGTGAACGGCACGTGAAAGTTTTTTTGTTTTGTTGTCACATGTACCATTATGAGTTCTTATATAAGATCTAATGAGACCTGTACTGATAATATTATTAGATTGTTCTAAGCTTAGACAATTATGATATTAAAATGGCATTTAGCCTGCACCTGTTTGCACGTAACTCACAGTAAAATGGTGGATTTTGTATTAAAAATGCAGCGCTCTTCTCATGCATCTACACTAAATGAGCCACGCTCGTTACTTGACAGAAAGCAGCTCTCGGCTTTATTAATGTCACTATTTTAAGCCCGGTGTTAACAGCAGCCTCCTGCCAATAACACTGTCAGCCTTTCACCCCTGCCACTACCCAGCATGCATTACTGCACACGCCTCCTTCGACAGTGATGCCTACAGAGGGAACATCCTGTGCTGGATCGCAAAAACCCCTCCCGGTGAGCACAACATCCTCACAATCCTCGCAATCAACACCATCAATACAAAGTTCACTCTCTCTCTCTCTCTCTCTCTCTCTCTCTCTCTCTCTCACACACACACACACACACACACACACACACAGATGCTCAGCTGCTGCCTCCTGAGGGAGACGGGGAAATCATCGACACGTGTGTGTGTGTGTGTGTGTGTGTGTGTGTGTGTGTGTGTGAGAGAAAGGACAGGATGTTGCCAGTCATACACATATTCTGCTGCCAGTCTGGATTATGCAGGAATGAAGTTTAAATCTGGGTTTCGATTATTTCTGTAGAACTAGTAAGTCACAGCAGGGGTCATCCATGCGATTTTTTTGTCTAGTTAAATGAGAGAAACACTAATTCTCTCTCACCCTCTCCGACACACTGGTCATCGTCAGCCGCGTGTCAGAGTACACCGAGACAGCCTGATGATTAGGTTTACAGGCCCTGAGAGACTCCACGATGAATCACCTGTAAACATTACTCAACATCTCGTCATCACCACACGAGTAGCTCAGGGGTTAAGACG
>CM074922.1:24171488-24193776 GCA_037576815.1 Pangasius larnaudii | reverse complement strand
ACTTTTTACTACACAATCCAACCTGGCCATATGTTCAGTACGTAATGCCCACAGTATTATTACAAATTATTAAATGATTAAAATTCTTTAACACTTGGCCTAATGATGATGATGATGTTCGTCTTTTGGCTGCTCCTGTTAGGGGTCGCTACAGCGGCTCATTGGTCCACATATTTGATGTGGCACGGTTTTTATGCCGGATGCCCTTCCTGACGCAACCCTCCCCAAATTTATCGGGGCTTGGGACCGGCACCTGGTACCTGAAAGTGCACTGTCGTGTGCTGTTCCCTGGCTGGGAATCAAACCCGAGCCGAGGCGTTGAGAGCGCCGAGACCTGACCACTAGTCCTCCAGGGACCCTACTTGCCCTAATGATGTACTGAACTTAATCCAGTCTTCATCCATCCATCCATCCATCCATCCATCCATCCATCCCAATACCAGCACCACAATGCTATTGGTTCAAAACCAGGTACTGATGATATCAAGGGCACCGAGGGAAGGGCGTCGTTCTGTCGTCATGACGACATCTCGAGCAGCAACATGACCTTATTATAATAAGACATCCCCTGTATGGAGCATTTAAATATTATTCTTAAAAAAAAACAGTAAGCTGTATAAAATAACAATGAATCTGAGAAATAAACAACCATTTCTCTAGGAACTGCAACGAATGGAGGACGTGATCATCGTTAGATCTACAGGAGGTCCGAAAAGTCAGGAACCAACGGCTTGAGCAAACATGACGATCCGAATATACCGAGGAAAAATCCACAAACACATGATAGAGCGGCTGAGGAAATGCGTAAGGGTGAACGTGTAAAGCATGTGTTGGAAATAATAAATACAAAATTAAGTGTAGTTTTACTCTCGTTGGTTCCTGACTTTTCGGACACCCAGTATAGCGCTATCTCTGGTGTGTGGACGGTTCAACACGTTCTCAAAGCCAAAAAAATCCCATGGAGCACTTCCACAAACTCCCACAACTCCGAGTACACCCTGAAACACAGGGCAAAAAAAAAAAAAGAAGAGGAGTCTTAATATTACACTCTATAGCACTCATTTATTAAAAATGAGTTCCTCCTAAGCCAGTACTAGATTCTTCAGATTCTTTGTGCACATGTTTCTTGATTAACCAAAAATGTTCCAGCGGCTACCGCGTGAGCGCTTTAACCTGAGAAGTGACATTTCCTGAAGGCTGTAAATGAGAGAGGTGTGAATTTACAGCTGTGCTTGTGTTCTCTATAAAGCCTGAGCTCTGAATCATCACCGCGGCCTGTACAGCACACTCAGCATTACCCTACATGGTTACCCTACACACCCCCGACACTACACACACTGCTTACACTCCTCATGAATGTGCGTGAACCTGAGTGATGACAAAATCTCGCAAGAAAAATCAACAACTTCTGAGTTAACAGTGTAATTACAGTATCACGCTAAACAACACAAAAACTACAACATGGCTTCCTATAAACCGCGCTTGCTCACTACATAGGGTGTAAAGTAACACTAAGTAGTGCACTGCTTGTCTTATAGAACGCTGTTTGACATTCAACAGTGAATCTAATTTTGTTGCATTTTTAACATCATCTAATAGCTTGCGCCAAGTTTAAAGTATTGGCACCCCCGGCTGCATTTCGCTGCCGTTACAACAAACTCACTGTGTATCGTGATCAACAGTTTGCCTTGTGAAGTACACAGGTGACAAAAACACACCCTTGAATGTGAAATACACAATATTTAATCATTCATTCATTCATCTTCAGGAAGCGCTTTGTACTGGGCAGGGTCGCAGAGGTTCTTGGGGGTGAGGCAGGAATACTCCTGAACAGGACGCTAGTCCATCGCTGAGGAGAACATGTCAAACGCTGCACTAACCCGAGCTCGGGATGGACCTGGGACGCTGGAGCTGTGAGGCGGCGACGTGACGAGTGCTGATGAGATTCTCAACACGCTGCATGTCGAGTATCACAGAATATCATATTACTGGTTATGGATGCTGGTTGTGTTACTGTTTTCACTTTCAGTTGGTGTTTTGGTTGTCACAGAAACTGTGTAATTGCGTGTGGCCTTGGTGTCATTTACGCTGTGTGTGTGTGTGTGTACGTGTGTGTGTGTGTGTGTGTGTGTGCACGTGTGTGTTAAAAGTGTACTCTGCGTTTAACTTTCACTGCTGTGGCCCCTGAAGTTCAATCAATAAAAGTACATCTATGTAATTA
This sequence comes from Pangasius larnaudii, assembly GCA_037576815.1. Lineage (NCBI taxonomy): Eukaryota > Metazoa > Chordata > Actinopteri > Siluriformes > Pangasiidae > Pangasius > Pangasius larnaudii. Next base: position 24,191,555 of record CM074922.1, on the reverse strand, counting down.
TCTATCTTAGTTGTTCTTAGCTGTCATCGTTAAAGTCATACATCTGTTTGCCTGTCATGTCTATTGTCATGTATCCTTTCATCCATCCATCCACCTGTCCGTCCGTTCATCCATCCATCAGTCTGTTCATCAACACATGCATTTGCCCATTCGTCCACACATCCATCCATACATCCATACATCCACCTACCCATCCAGTGCTCTATCCAACTGTCTGCCCATCCATCATCTGTCTGTCTATCCCTCCACCCATCTTTCCATTACTCTTACTTCATATTTATGTATCCCCAACTGCAAAGTTTTATTTTAATTTCTCTCGTTATATTTAAAATGTATAAATCGTACCGGATCACACTGTTCACATGTGCAGTATCTCAGCTGCTTTACTATCTTTACTGAACAGATCTGATCATTTATGTTAACATAAATATAAAAGGATATAAATATTATCTCTTACTCCTTTTATTTTATTCCTCTGCACCATTAAGAGGGACACTCAATTTCATTGTACCCTGTGCAATGACAATAAAGAATCTATCTATCTATCTATCTATCTATCTATCTATTGCCTGTCCAACCATCCGTTCATCCGTTCATCCATCCGTCTGTTTTTCCATCCACTTATTACATGAACTAGTTGCTCTTAAGTGTGTCAGGTTTAGCTTATTTTAATAATAAAAAAAATAATAATAATAATGTTATTATAGTTGTTAGTAGTAATAAGAAAACTGCTTTATAGTTTTCTGTTTCACTTTTTTTTTTTTTTTTTTTACATTTTAATCCCATGTGTTGATTTGTTTGTGTTGATCTTGTGTGTAAATGCAGTCATTTTGTCTCTTTATTTCTCCTGTGGTATTAACCGCAGATAAAGCGCCAGGGAGACGCAGGAACATGTTTCAGCTCGCGGTGCTGCAGTGTTTCTGAGACGCTCCTCATTAAACACCAAACAAACTGTAAACTCCACTTCAGGTAAAGAGCTTCTGAAACTCTGGGTGGGACTGCAGCGTGGCTGTTATAACAGAGCTGTACATGTCTTACGGTTCACACGTTTACCTTCTTTCGCCTTTTTCCTTCTGACCAAAGTTCCTCCGAGTTTCCCGAGAAAAGTTTCATCTTTCTTCCTGGAGCTCGGAGACAGCGGAGTGGGAGAGGAAGGAGACTTCTGCGGAGAGGACGCCATCATTCAACGGTGTCTCTTAAAAACAACAAAAAAAGAAAACTCACTTATAAATAAAAAAAAGAATTTAATTCCTCTAGTCCCTCCTGTAGGATTTGTGAAAAATCCCTGGAACGGAAATGGAATTCCAGATATTTAGCCCTGCCCTCGGAAAAATGGATTCATCCTGTCTCCCTCCTCCCCCCTCAGACTCTTCGCAATGGTTTCGTCCTTCTTGTTAAATTTTTTTTTTGTTGTTGCACCGCCCACTTTTCCAAAGTTCGTCTCGCGCTCCCGAATGCAGTGTTTCATAGAAATCTGTTCTCGCGGGAATTGGCGTCTCCATACAGCGCCGCTGTTACACTGAAAACGGTTGACGTTTAAAAAAAAATGGTCACGGTTCGAGTCGTCCTGCTTTACGGCAGAATTTACGGCAGAACGTACAAAATATCCAGTTTTTATTCATTACTTCATTCATCTTTTTATGACTCGAGGATGCTGTATAGTTTTATTGTAACACAAGTAGTAGTACGACTTCTCTCCAAAACGCTTGTCTCAAAAGTATTGGCACCTCACCACCAACAAAACCTGTATTCAAAAGTATTGGCACCCCCTTCAACAACGTTGATTTGCTGAGCTTCGATCCTCTTCCATGTGAAACATTTCAAGCTCCTGTACATTTTTACATAATTATCTTCAGGCCAAATCATAACCTCCTGGCAGAGGCAACCCGGTTTTGGAGCTAAAATATTCAACTACATTGCTGAATTTACTACACCATCAATTTTTCCCAAGAGCCCCAAAGCATCAGTGATCCACCGTCATCATTTACACTGGGATTCATTTACTTACTCTTGTACACAGCCACCTTGTTTCATCAAACACACAGACGCTGATGGTGGTCATATACACACGTCCATGTGAGTCCGAACCTGCTTTCATTCTAACTTCTCTCAGCAGTGACACTTGCTCAGAGTAAGGTCTTTAAAATATGGTTTTATTGTCAGGCAGTATTTTGCTTCACTTGCACCATTATGAAAAAAAGTGAGATTTTAACACAACATGTAAAAACTCAGTTTTTAACACTGCAATCTGTCAGCACTGTAACTTAACTGTGTTAAATTAATAACCGTGATAATCAATTTTCGAGTGACACCCATTTACTGTCAGCTCACTATAGCTTACTGCATTTCAGATGTGGAAATAAAGCAACCTCTCAATTCGATCCATTATTAATATGAACAGCGAATATCACATTCACTGGCTTGCATAGCAAACATTTTACACCATAGCTCTGTTGAATTCGCGAATTGGTCAGAAGCTGTTAATTAATTTCTCTAACAGCAGCTCTGACATTAGTTCCAGCTGCAAGACACACAACAGGTTTATACTAATGCACTCGTTTTAATGCGTCGTAGCTCCTATAGCACCAGCTCCTTCACAGGGATGTGTATTGATGATATGGTGACGTTTTCTGTGAGGAGATACTAAATTAGCATTTATGGAAGGAGTCTACAGTGTCAGCGCTTTGCAACAGTCAGAGGAAAGCTGCAACTTTCCATACATGTAAATGTGCTCAGAAGAGAGGACTTTACATTTTATGGTTTCTCTGTGTATATTTTTTTTGTCTTCTTAACTTCTAGAGAGAGAAAAACAGGCTGGTGAGGGATAAATTGTTTATAGCTGCTGTAACAGAAGTGAGAACAGGAAATAACTTCATAGATATTTCACAACTTTAAAATCTAACTATAAACGGATAGCATGTACAACGTGTCTTTCTTTGATTAATAAATAAATGAATAGTTAGCATTGGGGCAACACAGTGTCCCAGTGTGTAGGCTCCCTGGTTCAATCCTGAGCTCGGGCTACAATCTGTGTGGAATTTCACGTGTTCTCCTGTTGTCCATGTGGGGTTCTTCCAGGTTCTCCGGTTTCCTCCCATCTCCTAAAAACATGCAAGTAGGTGGACTGACAATGATAAACTGCCACTAGCTGTGAAGGAGTGTAAATGGGATGGATTGGGGTTTCATCCAGGATGTATTCCCACCTCACACCCAGTGTTCCCTGGATAGACTCGGGAATATAGGAAAATAATAACTTCATGGTGGTAACAGGAACTCCACTTCATGTCGAGCCGCATCACGCCATGCCGTTGTTGATTATTTTCCTATAACGGCAAACCTTTCATGTTTTATTCCTTACATATTTAATCGATTATAAAATATAAAAATCTAGACACTTTTAAAACATCATCAGCAAACAGTGTTCGCTGTCTTTATTAAATTAAATCAATCCGTGCCTCATTCGGCTGTGTTTCAATCATAAATTAAATACAGAACAGATTAAAGGACGCGAGTTAAACGTTGGTCAACAACAGAAAAGCACAATAATGTCATTAACTCGAAACATGTACAACTGTTAAACTTTACATTCAGGTTGACGGACACATACAAATCAGAGCATCAATGTTACGTACAGTATCAATGCACCCTCGTGACTACAGTTATTCATCAACACAGTAGTAGGCAGTTGTGTGTTAGTGTTACATGTATTTTTTTTTTTTTTTTTTTTTTTTTAAGTGTTAACACAAATACAACTCATCAGTGATGTTTACGGCTTACGATGAGGCACGTTGTCTTTGTCAGTTTTTATTTAAAAAGAAGCAGCGGTGAGGCAGCAGGGCGTTTATTTGGAGTTTCGGAAGCCCAGTGACTTTATTTTGCTGCAAGATTTAATGTGAAATGAGATTTTTTCAGTCAGTGCTCAGTCAGAAATAGCAGGAAACGTAAAATGTCTACAGCACGCGGCTGTATTGGAGTTAGAAACTTCTTCACTCCACATGTTTGAGTGTAAATGCAGATCTAGGATCTGTGTGCAGTTTAAGATTAAGACACAAAAGGGTAATCTTTATATATCTAAAACTTTCGCGAGTGCTAGAATATTTCCCTTCTTAGTCGAGATGTGCGTGTTCATCTTCATCCTAAAATCAGCACTCAGTCAGTTCTTTCTACCTACACCTCTCTCTCTCTCTCTCTCTCTCTCTCTCTCTCGCTCTCGATCATGCCCAGTGAAACTGGTAGCCCTTGGAGAGGATGAGGCTCTCGAGGTCGCGGTCCTCGTCTTTCTCCTGCAGCCGCTGTTCCTCGAGCAGGCTCACCAGTCGATCTCTTTCCTCCACCACCTTCATCACCTCGTCCAGCAGGGCCTGTTCCTCCGCCAGCTCCGCCGCGCTCTTCTTACAGTCTGCACAGTAAAACAGGCGCAGAGTGACTTTTATACCTCACTGCATTCAAGCAAGTTTATGCCCCGACAAGCAACGAGAGGTTTCTTTTTTTTTTTTTACAAAACTAGCTGTAGCTTATAGCTTTATTATAAAGTGCACTACTTAGGAAAGTGTGAGAGCATGATGTAGGTTATCCATTAATGCTCCTGATTCAGTGTAGTGGATAATCTCTAGTACACTGTAGATTATCTACCGGATAAGCAGCTCTCTTCAGGTGCTTTACTGGCTAATATTTGAGAGATTTTTTTATCATTTCCCATAAAGCTGTGCTTCTTTGAGTCGTCTTTCATTCTGACCCAAAGGCAGATAAAAAATATTCCTATCACATCATCAGTCAGAAATAGAAGATATTGTGCATTCAATCTGTTAATCACAGTATTATTTGGTTTTTGGTAACAAGAGTTGCAGGGTTTTTGAGCAACATTGCACTTTTTGTACTGAACATCGGCACGGCTGTGATTCGGCTGTAGGCACGAGGCTGCAGGTAATCGCGGCCATGCTGATATTCAGTACAACAGCATGACTGCCGATGTCATATTTCTTTTACACAACAGTTCAATAAATAACAAATCAATATCGAGTAACTGACATTTCAGACGCAATATGGCCAAATGTTTTGTTTATTTTTGCTCCGTCAACGAAAACAGTTCCCACAGATAGTTCCCACAGCTGGACAGAGCGTTGTGTGTTGCCATGCCAACACACAGACCGACTCACAACCAGTAACTGTAGTAACCGTTTCAGTAGAATGAACTATTCCGAGAATCGGAATTTTATGTAGCAAAACCAGACAAGCGGAGTGATGCACACTGTGAAATGTACCAGTGCCGTTAAATATCGGCACTCTTGGAATGTTTCGCTTTTCCAGTCAAGTTTAGTGGATCGAACTAACTGTTGTCCAGTTAGTATATAGATAAGGGTGCCCTCACCTTCAGTGGCCATCCTTTGCCTGAGATCCTGCTGTAGCTGACTCTGTCTGTCCTCCAGCTCCAGCTCCTGAGCACTGCAGCACAGACACGTTCATGCATTAGATGCCATCCTCAGACTCAAACCCCAATTTTCAGACACCCAGACACTTCTCCCCAATTTGGACAGCTGCCAATTCCCAACCATCAGCAAGTCCTCTTATCATTCAACTACCACCATCCTGCATCACAGAGCAGCGTAACACACTCAGAGGAGAGCACTATCTGCCCTCTTCTGCATACATAAGCTCACACCTGCCTGCGATTGGCTAGTGTCCCTGTGATTGGCAGGCGAGAGAGAGTCTAGGGTTCAAACTCTGCAATCTTCCAATGATACGGTGAATGTTTTTCTGCAGTGCCACACGGGAGCCAGGTCTTTTCTGAGTGTTTGTCTTTTACAGCTTTTTATTGTTTCAATCATGCACTGATTTTTTTCAAATTCATTTCAGTTTTATTTCATTGCTGTTTGATATTACAGAGAATTACGAACACAAAAAAACGTTTTCCTTCTAGATACTAATAAATAAAAGTTCTAACAGTATTTAATTTAATCTCAGCACATAGTTTCCTGCTCACTGTAATACTTTCCACACGCATACACACACACATACACGGATCGCAACCCAAATCTTACACACACATGGGGGGGGGAGGGGAGGGGTTCTTACAAGATCATGAGCTCCGATTCGTATCTGACCAGTTTGTTCTTCTCCAGGACGAGTTTAAACCACGTGTGCAGGAGCTCGGCCTCGTCTGCTGATGCATCCTCTGAAACACAAAACGCAACACTTATAAACCACGCTTTCACTAAAATGAATTTATTACAGTTCAAGAAGTGCCTTATTTAGCCCCAAAAATTAAACTACAGCGTATAATTATTTCGTCGTTATAGTTACAGTTGGTTTTGTTATTGCTATTGTGTTTTATTTGTTATAGTTGTACGGTCATTGATTTTGCTGTTAATATACAGTAATTAACGTTAATATTTCTATTACTATTATTGTTAGTATTGTATTATTGTTGCATTAATAATGACAACAATTATTTATTATTATTGTTTTTCGTTTTATTATTATTGTTACAGTTATCGTCAATTATAGTCAATTTTGTTGTTGCTTTTGTATTATTATTATTATTATTTTTCAATGTATACTGATGACTTGTGCTTGGCCACATGGCTAAGTTTGTCTTTTTTAAAAAAAAAAAATCCTATATATTTGAAATGTTGCACTCCTCTATGCATATTACACTGATAATATCTTTCATTTATTTTAAAGTGGGTATTTGTGAATTTTTTACATCAAAACATCAACACAATATGTGATACAAATACATATGTGATACAAATCCTCTACAAACTGTATTTGACATGTTTATATTTCTTGGTACATCAGCCAGGAGAGTCCTGATTAGATCAGAAATGTGTAAATATTTTACTACCACAGTCCTGAAAGACATGACAGCTGTCACACCGAAGGCACCCCTTCAGCAGTGTCCATGGTGTACATGAGCACACTGTCCACCACCTACTCTTTCCATTCGTCACAGACTGTGAATGCCAGATAACAATGAAGCCATTCAGCCCCAAAGCCCTCTGCTCTTTCTGGTGATACAATGATCTACACAGATGAGTAAACACTGAGGACAAAAGCTGCTGGACTGCCAGAGTCCATCATTCCACTCTGTACTTATTCACCGCCATCTACAGCAGGTCAGCAGCTGTTGCTTGCTCAAGATGGCTGGTCAAAGACGCTTCTTTTATACAAGGAAGCAGACTAACAACTGGCTGCGTCCTTCTGCATGCAAGCTCTTATAAGTACACAATTGAGCGAGGGCTATTAAACAGCCACATGAGGCACTCTGGAAAACATGCTTTCGCCTTGGAGATGTATAGAGCTCACAACAACCTCAGAATCTACACAAGGCATGTATGAGTGGCTGAAAGGTTAACAGATATCACAATGCATTTCCAAAAAGGATTCCCCCCCCCCCCCCCCCTCCATCTTTCCAAGATGTTAAAATTCAATTTACCCAAGCGCAAATAACACACTTTGACTTTCAGGACCGTGATTATAAACTCATTACCCATCCAGGCACTGTTACTTTTTTTCATCCGGAAGAATTGTGGGCTTTAATAACCCTCATGTATATAAACATTCGCTAAAATAATGAAACGTCAGACCATTTTGGAGCACTTTTCCCCTTTCCAGCCTATTTACAGTACCCATTACCTCTACAGTCATTTCAGCACAATTTACGCTCTAAGTGGCTATTTGGTTTGAATGCAAATCACTATTATTTGAATGGCTAATTTCAACCCTCTTACAAAACAAAAAAAAAAACCTCTCACACTGAGGCACAGACTGGGGATGAGGACGGGTAATACGGCACGGCCACCACGACGACGAGTTGAAAGAGATGGAAGAAAAATGTGCGCCGTTCACTGCAAACCTTTTCCCAACAACTTCATTGAATGACCTTGCGGCTTTCTTTTACTTTAAGAAAAGCCATATAGTAGAGCAGATAGAATGGACGTACAGAACCAAGGCTGCGTGTGGGCCTCGGCATTCAAGTGCTCCTGATTCGAATGGTTCACACCTGTAGTCCTGCGCTCCTCCGTGTGATTCCTTTGAATTAGCTATGGTCCAAGATTTGAATGAGCATTGAATTAATCTGAACTAGTAAAGAAAGGAAGGTAACTTCAGGGTTGCCGGCACCTGAAGTGATACGTTAAGGATGAATACGTTTCTATACAAGACCGCATATTTTGTATTTAGATACATTTTTAATGTTTGTAGGTTACATATTCGTTCATACATTCATCTTTAGTAAGTGTTTTATCCTGGTCAGGGCTGTGGTGGATCTGGAGCGTATTCCTGGAACGCCGGGTGTGAGTGAGGCGGGGAGGCAGGAAAACACTAGCGTCGGTTTTAGACTGTGCAATTTCAGCGCTCTTTTAAGATTAAGACTCGTAACGCTGTACGAGATGACTGCAATAACCTGTTCTCCGTGTCAGACTATACGACGAAGATCCTCTGACGATAGACCTGCGATTGAAGAAAGTTACTACGTCCTGTTTACGTCAGCATTCAGTCAGCTCGTGCAGAAAGAGCGCTTACATAGAAGTCATCCATTTCCTTGCACATAGCACCCTCATAGCTGTATATCCTTATTTGTAATTTACTGGAAATATGCCACTTATGCACTTCTGGTTAGATGCTAACTGCATTTCACTGGCTTAGTACATGTACTTTGAACAATGACAATAAAGCTGAATCTAATCTAAACCCAAACATTCTTCAAAGTGAGCCTGAGGTAATAAGCAATATTTTTTCTGTCCATTAGCATGTCTTATTTACATCACCACTATCTTATTTGTAGCTATCTCAAGTTTTGTGTTCTCCTATGCCATCCTCCTATTGGTGGATTTTAGACGAGAGTCATAACAGCACTCGCACTCTGAGATTTTAACCACAGATTTCTGACGCTTCCAAAAAAATTATATCCTCACGAGCGAATTCAGCTATCACCACTTTTTATTGGATATAAATATAAGACTATTAAGCCTATTTCTAGAATTGCGTCTTAATTTTTTGACCGATATTTTTTTTGACCAACGCAAAATCATCTGCCAATAGGACAAGATAAGACTCTTTTAATCTTGAAATGAGTAAATATGTCTAGAGATAAATTTAATAGTTTTATATTTGTTGTATCATAAGGAGAAATATTCTTAACTTTTCATTTATTCATCATTTACTCGTTGACCGGCGATGGGCGTGCGGGTGTCATTGTGTGTTCGACGATGGTGAATTAAATGAAAATTCTGAAAGTGCGACATAAGTTAGAGAAACAGACTGTGCGCAGCTGTATTTCATGTGAGTCATCAGCTATCGCTCACACAGCATCCTGATGTCCATGTATCCTGGAGGTGGCATTCGGCATTCAGATGAAGTGCAACAGATGGTGCATCACTGGATACACATCCAGTGCAACCAGAAGAATAACTTTTTTTTTTATATACACACTATATACACACACATACACTTTTGTGACACCTATTGGCAGTAAACAATTCAAAATTAAAAAAAAAAAAGATTTTTATTCAAATCACCCTCATAAAACTACAGACAAAACTCATGACAAAAGAAATCTTTCATGATGTATGATTAGTTTTGTCTGCAGCAGCAAAATTGGGCCGAAAATAATTATGTATAGGACGATGTCACACTGGAACAATCACATTATATTCTTGGTGCAAAATGAATTGCAGAGTTGCTTAATTGCTGCTTTCTAATACTTTCTTTTGCAAACATATCCAGATACAATCATTTCTAATCAACGTTAAGTCTACACGACCTTCCTAAGAGTGATGGAGCTCTCAGAAATAGGATATGAGGTCAGAATTAGGATGCTTCAGGGTGACAGCAGTAAGCAGCCATTTTAACATAATACAGGTAGGCTGCATAATACAGGTAGACATTTACCACTCTCTCCTCTGAGAACCTTCTCCAGCGCTACTCCCTTCTCCTCCAGAGCTCTCTGCTTCTCCTCAACCTCCTCCAGCTGCCTCTGGATGACCTGCGCACACACACACACACACACACACACACACTCACTGTTACAGCTACATTACACGCAAAGCGAACGTCTGTATGGCGTGTGATGTAATGTGTGTTCAGGGTTTGTACCTGAGCCCTGTGAAGTCGTTTCAGCTGCTCTCTCTTGGTTTGCATGACGAGTGTGTTCTCCTGCTGCTTTCTCCGTGTCTTTGAGTGGCCTGATTCAGACTAGATCCAGCACAGACCAAAAAAACCAAACAAAGAGATACGGCTAAACATAAAGTCACCTAAACTAAACTTATTTTACAATAAATCCTTTTGTCAATCCAGACTAGTTGCTGTCTAATAACGACAACTGTCAGTGTAGCGGTTTTGCCGTTGCTTTATCTTATACAACAATGTTGAATTCTCGATTCTGATTGGTCAGAAGGTGTTGATGCACCGCATGATCACAGTCTAATAATGAAACTGCTTAAAAACACTTGCTATGAGGATAGGGTTATTTAACGCTAATGGAAAGAGTCTCCAGTGTAAGCATTGTGTAACACTCGGTAATGTTTCAGACACGTGGAAAGTCTTTAAGACGGAGGAATTTGCGCTCATCAGTTTATTTTTGACATGATAATCTACGTTTTTGTCCATCATTAGCTTCAAGAAAGAGAAAACAAGTTGAACTTGATGCCAACGGCGTCAACGAGGATGCCTTCTTGTTGTTATAATTTGTACGCCAGAAATACTTAAATATACTTCAAACATGAAGGAAGCTATTGAAGGAAAAGCTATTCCAGACATTTGACCTCAAAGTGATCTTGAACCTGTTAGGATCAATTCCAAAATCTAATCAGTTCATCTGCTGCTCACAATGAGAGCTCCTTATAAATCCTACACGCATTCGACCTCTCGTTCTCGTTCTTGAGATATCGTGCTAACGAGAATCTCGGACAAAAACACGATGCCTTCCTCACTCAGTGGCAGAGGCACAGAAAGCGGCTGGTGAGGAAATGACCGTTTACAGACACTATAATGTAAATGATAAGAGGAATTAACTTGTCTGACAGATGTTCTGCAACATTAACTGTAACCATAAACAGATAAAATCTACAGTGTGTCATCTTTAATTAATAAACGATGTAATCAGCGACATACTGATGTACTATAGGAGGAATAAGACGCATGCTGTTATTGGAAAATAATCAGGGTGCGAAGAGTAATTTTGGTTCACCAGGGGAAACGGTTGTTCCAATTTGCACGTTTATAGAGTCTGGATCTGGTTGTTGTGGAGCTGTTACTCCAAACAATGTATTATTCTTCAAACACATCTTGGCGAAATTAAATCTGCTTTGAATTGCACGTATTTTCTGACAGGATAAAAATCAAAATGTTCTGTAATACGCTTAAAAAAAAAAAAAAAGTCATTACTTGTTCGATACTAATTTAAGATGGGTTTTTATCTCAGTAGACTTTCATCAGTGAAAGAAAATATCAGGATCTCGGTGGTTCGTTAGTGCTCTTGAATGCTGGCGGAGCAAAACAAAAAAAAAAACTATGCACTGGAATCAATACAACACTAGTCCTTTAAATACAACACTGATAATATAGCGCAGTGGATGAAACTCGCTTGTGCATGTGGAGGGCAAGGCTAGTCTCTGCTCTGTACTGCTTCTCTGTTGTAGAATTAAATTCCATTTTCTGATATGAATTGTTTATTATAAATGCAGTTTTAGAAGTAAGAAGAGTCGCAAAGCAGTATCTTTTTTTTTTTTTTTTTACCGTTTGTGGGATGGTTTCCTGGTCTTCCTCACTGGATGAACAGTCGTCTTCCTTTTGTTGTTGTTGTGATGACGCTATGAACGTACGTTAAAAAAAAGTTTATTAAGGACAAACCGAGACAAATGATATTATTACAAAGTAATTACAGGATGTTTTGGATGTTTCCATTAAAACTATACATTGAATCAGAAATGTGTTCCCTGCTCACACCTTTGTTTTTGAATTTGGACAGAATGCCCCAGATGTCCTTCGTCTGGTTGTCCGTCTTGCTCCTGTCTCCTCCTTCGCTCCTCTTCAGCCGCATTGAGGAGAAAAAGTTGAGCTTCCTTGGTGGCAGGGAGGCCATGTCGTCTTTGGAAGCCCCGCATGGCTTGTCGCTGAGTGTCACCTGCTCCAACATGGCCGTGATATCGCTCCTGCATGCCGTTCTCCTTTGGCTTCCTTCCGTATCCGCTCTGGAGCGCATCACCACGTCCTCCTCCTGGTTCTGTGTGGAGACGCCTAACAGGGAGCTGAAGCTGAAGGAGCCCTCAGACAGCGGCCTGACTCTGGGAGGACGGTTTCTTCTGATCACTTTGGGGTTGTTTCCTGCTCCGGAGAAGGATCTCCTCAGTGCGCTGGCCCACAGCTGGAAGCCTGAGAGAGGAGAACTGCGCTCAGGTTCAGCAGGGGCTGGACACGGCTCGGGTCGAGATTCTGGATCGGTCTGGGGTTTCGTTGAGTTTTCGGGTCTTCGGCCGTACCTCTCTGCTTGAGCTTTGGCTGTAATCGTGGATGAATATGTTCCAGGAGTGGTCAGGTCCCAATTCAGTAGTCTCTCCTTCTCGGACGAGGACAGAGCGAGCTTTTTCTTTGGGCTGACAGCGCTCTGCTGGTCTGGTACGAGTGTGGAAGCGTCGGGTTGCTGCGCTGGAGAACATGCGTCAGATTTGGGAAGGGATGAAATTCCATGAGTGCGGTAACGGGGAATCTCCTCTACAGCTGATTTCTCTGGTTCCTCCTGTAGAGGGCAGTGAGAGTCTGCAGCATGATTTTCAGGTTCCTGCTGGGACATGGGATAAACAGACAGAGCACAAAAATCCAGATTCAGTAGAACAAAAACTCACAGCACAATATTTCAGGGCAATGAGGAGATATATAGTATTTATGTTTAGACACAACATGGTGGAAAAACTCATGTTTGCCGTTTTATGCCGACTTTCTTGATGCCAGAACGTACTGATTTCAAGACATAATCGCCACAAATAAAGAACGAACACAAGACTCAGCAACTGTGAGCTTTGAAATTAGTTATGTGCAAATTTTTCTGTACAAAATAGGCAGTGGAGGCTCGTCCATAGGGACACTGTTTACATCAGCCGTTCAACAAATCATAATCTTCACAAAGATTATGTTCATAAATCTTCATCTGACAGATTAAACCTGATGTTCCATGGGTTTGGTCGCCTTTCTAGATGCTGCACAATCAGAGAGCGGCAGCGTGCTTATTGCCCCATTCAGCTCCACAGTGGTGTTATTGCGCCTCGTGATCAGAAACGAGAACGACAACAAACTGCTATTAGAGGCCCAGCAGGGCAGGAATCACGCTGCCCCACGCTCAGGGCAGAAGCAGAGTATAGAACACTTAACGAGGTTGCCAGATTGAGCTAGTTTAAGAATATACTGTGGCTGCTGAGAGCTTGATTTATAGCAAATCCTCTGAATCTGAAAAAGAGGTATCATTTGCAACATGGATTTTAACTTTCCCAGTTTAGCCATCTAGATGGAATGTTAGTTTGAAGAACTACTGCTTGACATAATGTGCTTAGTTCATTGTTTTGTCTTTTTTTTTTGTCTTTGGTTATATAAGCATTGATTTAAGAATATTTAGTCAGAAAAGAGCTTTTAATACAAACTACGCATATGGTATATTTTATGCATATGGTAAAATATGATGTATTTGCCTGAGTGAACACTTTAAAACATGCATATGACCTCACTTTTAATGCAAAATGATGCAAAATGATGGACGTGTCAGTCACTGTGATCAGGACACCACAATCATAACCTGGAACACTAATAGACCTGCATAAAAAGTTTGTAAACTATAACAAAAATGTATTGATAACTACACATTTGAAATTTCAACCTATTTAAAAGTTTGCTAATTTTGAATCAAAGGGTTTTATTTAAATAGTGAAGATGTGTGTTTTTTTGACTCGGTCATACCGGTACATGTAGCTCCTCGAAATCCGACTCTCCGTCTTCTTCTATAAGAGCATCGTCTCCTCTCCTTTTTTGGTTAAACGACTTAACCAGAATCAGAGGCAAAGCTGCGAGACAGAAACGTAATTATTATATGTTTAAGAAATGTTTGGTAATAACATTCCCTAATGACCGTGGATGACCAGTGAAAACAATAAAGGCAGACAAAATCATAGTTATGATACTTATATGCTGTATAATATTCATATTTCAGGCGTGAGGGGGTGTAAGTGTGCAGAGCTCTGTTTTATTAAAACTTGATAAAGGTCCTTCAATATTATTTGTAGTACTATCTTTAAGAAAGAAGTGAACTATTTAAATCATAGTCGATAAAATGGTGATTTCGTACTCGTAATAAAAGACAGACCAACAGTGCCCTCTACTGGATACTGAGAAATCACCTTATTTATTTGTTTAATTTAAGATGTCAAAACTTAAAACTTAATTAATAAGAAGTTTTTTTTTCCAGTCTAAAATTGCAAAGCAGATTTTAACTCGGTACTAGGAGTTTTTTCCCCCCGTTCTGTAAACATCCTCATGAGGAAGAGATATAAAACAGGCACGACAGTATAGCTATGCAAATAAATAACTCTTATTTTATGTTCAGCATAAATTTCACGGTCCTACAATAAGAGGAAATGCTAGATACAAGTGTCCTTACGTCAGTATTAAACACGCATTTTGGCACGTTGCAGCGGTTCGTGCCAGAAACAAACATTTTTCTCCCTAAAAGTGGGTTTGTTCCTGGCATGAATCGTTGAAGCGTGCCGAAATGCGTGTTTAATACTGACGTAGGGAGACTCCCGTGAAGCTGTATCTAACCGCTATAAATGGATTGCGTGCTGGATTTGAGTCCAATTAGGATTAAGAAAAAAGAATGAACAAATATGAGTCATGTTAGTGCCGGTCTGAGCAGGAAAAGGGAAAAGGGAGTGGACTGCACGTTCAGCATGGCGTTCTAAAAGTTTAGTCTTGAGAAAATGAAAGGAAACAAAGTGTGTGTGCAGACTCTTACTTGCTCTTATCTTCCTTTTCCAGTGATTGTTCCTGATGGTGATTTCTCCTCTGGCGTACGAGCTCTCCACTGAAAAACACAACACCGTGCACCATTAACAGGCTTCTCTATGAACAACTACACTGAAGTGATTACATCTTATCACATTCTTAAAAATTCATCCAGATTTTAACCGGATAATTCCTATTTTGCTCTGTTAAATACTACGTTCCGGTTGGTCAGAAGGTATGTGGAATTGTACTCATAAGCAAATTGCTGTGGTGTAAGAGGAATAAAACTCGGAGACATGCTGTTATAAGAAAGTCTAACACTCATCATCGTTTACATGGAGAGCTAACAGATGGCGGTGTAATGAGGTAATAAAACGTACACAAGCTCGACAGCTGCTGTGTAACTGAATTCATATATGACCCTGAGCAAAACGTTCAGCCCGGCCAAAACAAACAGAGCCGTAATGAAGCGCCTGCTTTTAGACAACCACTCCCAGATCTACTGATAAGCATAACAGAGTGAGAGAGAGGAGAGCAGAGGAGACGTGGTTTCCAGTCCTGGATGAAGTGAGGCTATACAGCAGGATGTAGAGACTCACCTCTGTTGAGCTGTGGAGCGCTCGGGCTGAGCGGCTCAGACTCTGTGACTGAAAGGTCTCCAACCCTGCTGAATAGGAAGACATTATTCTGTAGATGTTAATTAACTGTGACAAAGGGCGAAAACAGAAACACACACACTGTCAAAGATTATAACGGTAACAACTGGTATATAGGAGGACAGACAGGAGGAAAGATGGGTAAGTATATACAAAAGATGAGCAGACAGACGGACTGGGAGACAGACAAAATCGACAGAAAGATCGACTGCTAGACTGAGATGGACAAACAGATCAACAAGAGACAGACAGAGACAGACAGACACCTAAAAAAGATGACTGATAAGACAAATAAACAAACTGATAAGACAGACAGACAGACAGACAGCTGATAAGACTGACAAACAAAAGGACAGACTGACAGACAGACCAATGTACAGACTGACAAACCAGTTAACAAGACAAAAAGACAGACAGAAAGACAGGCCAGTATACAGACAGACAGATAAATAAATAGATAGACAGTCTCTTGACAGATCAAGAGACTGATTTAGAGACAGACCAATGTATAGACAAACAGACTGCTAAGACAGAGAGACAAACTGATACAGACAGACAGACACACTGACACACTACTAGACTAAAAAAAATTAGATAGAAAGAAAAATAACAGGATGAACCCCAACGTGTGCACGGTACAACATTAACAGAAGACTAACATGATCAGTGAAAGAAATATTGATTTTAATTAGGCATTCTACAGCCATACAGTCGTAAACTAAAGTCTTCAGTGTGGGTTTGGCTCTGAACACGAGAAGTTGAAGCGAGACAGAGCAGAATTCCACTGTGCTGCTCCTCTCTAGAACCAGCACTAGGACCTACGCCTGATTTCTAAATGACACCTTGTTTGAAATATAGGGCACCATGTCAAAAAAAAAAAAAAAAAAAAGGAGAAATGGAGATTCTGGATGTGAAAGGAGGTGAACAGGAGGATGATAAGGAGGTGCTGGTGCTGTAGATGAACCTGTTGCTGATGAACTCGGGAGGATCCGAGAGTCGTGGCTTGGCTGAACTCTCGGCCGTGTTCTCGGCATCCTGCAGAACTTTCTGGATGTGGTCTTCCTGCGTCTTGGGCAATGAACTTATCCCTACTGTGTCTACACAGAGAAAGATACATGTGCTCGACAACAAAGAATTCATCGAAAGCAACTGATTTGAACGGATATATAACACTCTTAACACACAATTTTAAACCATTAAAAACAATTTAGAAGTAGTTCAGATAAAAGGCTTAACGTGTTTAAGGCCTTTGGTCATCTTCACACACACAAAAAACACGTGTATATATTTCTGAATATTCTGTTGAGCACCAAGAAATCCATTATTTAAAAAAATGGAAAAAATATGGCACAACTACAACTCTGCCTAGAGGAGGCTGTCCACCAAAATCAGTGAGCGAATAAAAGGGGCATTATTCAGTGAAGCAACCAAGAGACCGAGGGTACTACTCAACATGATGCTACCACCAGCATGTTTCACTGCGGCCATGGAGTTCTCAGGGTGATGAGCAGAGTCAGGTTCCTGCCAAATGTAAATCTCTGTGCCAAGGTAAAAAATTTCTAGTTTGATATCATTAGACCAGAGTACCCCCCCCAAACTCCAAACAGGATTTCATATAGCTCACCAATCTTCCATAAAGCCCAGCTTTTTGAAGTGTCCAGGATATGGCAGCTTCTTTGTGTTCAGATCCTTCCAGATCCTTCAGAGTTACCCTTGACCACTTGGTTGCTTCTCTAATTAATGCCTTCTTTAACCAGTCACTGACTTTTGCTCGAAGGCCTTGTACTTTTTATTGTATATTCTTTCCATTTTTAATAATGGATTTAATGTTGCTCTGTGGGATTTGGTATATTTTGTTTTATAGCCAAAACTCTGATTGATACCTTTCCAGAACTTTGCCCTGGACTTGTTTTGATAGCTCCTTGGCCTTCATGATGCTGTTTGTTTAGTTATGTTTTCTAATAAACTCTGGGTTCTTGCAGGAACAGGTGCACTGATCTTGACATCTTGGGATACTTGGGATATATTCTGATGGCAAACTGGTAGCACCTGAACTACTGTAAGGGTTTCACAGCACCAGGAACGAATACTTACGCCATTACAACTTATATACACGAGGGTGAAGCAAATAAAAACCTTTAAAAGTGCGACAAAAAGAAGAGAAGGGAAGCAGTACTTCAAATTCGTAGTTGCAAAAAAAAAAAAAAAAAACAGGTTCTTTGTTCTCAATAGCCCTTTCTACTGCTATCTTAAACCGGATACATTTTTGTGACACTTATTTGCAATAAACAATGCTACTATATTTTTTCCCTAAACTTCTATATAATATTATGAGCTAATTTTTTTTGTGGATTCGTGACATACAATCCCAATTTCAGTCCATTTCAGCTTTTGTAACACTACAAAATGTGTTCAAAAGTTCAAGGGGGTTGAATACTTATGCAAGGCTTTATGCAGGACAATCCTGTTCAGAGCATTGCTTCACTAGAACCAGGTTATCCAAAGTCCAAGGATCCATGATGATTGTGATTTTCTAATGTGGTTACTGAGATCTTATAGTTATTAGCCTATTTGACTGGTCAGTTGGATCGAACGGGTTTGAGCCAAACCTTGACAGCCTGAAAACAGCTGGGCCTATAAATAACGTCAACTGAAATCTGATAATATAAATAAAAATGCATTAGGTGGTAAGTTACGGGTTAAAAAGCTCTATGGCTGTAATAAATTGCCAAAACCAAGGAATCTCAAGCTGCAAAAAGCCCGAGGACGCAGGCTGATCATATGAATAGGACATGCAAGATAAATACACTCGTCTCTATAAAACTCGGATCAATACTCTCAGATAAATCATGGACTGTCAGTCGGCAGACTTTTCCATAAAGATTGCACAGATATGAAAATATGATCAAGTCAGTGAGAGAATTTCAGTGAAAGGAAAGGACAGAGAACAGAAAAGACCCAAAAGAAAAGAGCCAGCACCCTTTTGAACACCAGTGATGGAGCTGTATTCGCAATGGGTCTAATGTATACACGCCTTTGGACTGAACGGAGGCAATATGGGGTATTTAAGTTGGACAACAAGCCTTGGGACATTAATCAGACGCCTTTTTCTGGTGTATGGTGAAGAAAGTGCAGTGAAGAAGCAGAAAAGCTACACGCGTGAACGTGTGGTGCGAGTGTAACCGGCGGTGGTCATGGTCTTAAAGGCCAGCTGGTGTTGTGCAGGTACAGAAAGTGCAGAGAGCTCTTTCTCCTTTGCGCTGTTAATATTTTCCACATATGTGCATATGGATCAAAATGGCAAACAAAAGGCAGAAACAGAAATTAGAGTTGAAAATGGATTTATTTAATACGTACAGGATTTTAATTGTATAAATTAAGAAAAATTAAAGAACATTTATCATGTGCTATGAAATGTACAGACTTGTAGGGAAATTATAAATAGCTCTAGAAATTTACAAACAGCGTGAAATCCTTTGAGGATTTGTTGCTAAAATGGTGTAAAACGACAGAAGGATCCTCACTAAGTGGTGACCTCAGAACAAGACAGAGGTCTGGAGTGTGATTTGGAGAGTAAAGCAGCCTCTGCAACAGAGAGCAACGCAAGGACACACAGAGAAAGAAGAAGAAATACAACTTTTAAAATGCATTAAAATTGTAATAAACGTGCAAAACCACACGGGCCCATGCTTGGGGTTTCTGTTAGCGAGTTAGTTTTGGGGATGATTACGGTGAACGGAATTGCGGGCGACACGTCCATACAGAAGACCCATGGCGCAAGCGGTTATACGCAGACGCAGCAAAGCAAGACCACACCCTGATCACCGGTCTCATGCAGGCCAATCACCTTCAGGCGCCACCATTCAGCATATCAGGGGTCGGCGCATTGGAAACTTGAAACAGACTAACGGTATAGTGTGGAAAAGGATGGAGAGTTGAAGGATGAAGAGAAATAGAGGAAGGACGTTTAGAAGTAGGATTCTACATGTTTATACAGCAATACAGTTCAGACGGGATTTATCACTACATTCAGAATTGCACTGGCACAGAAAACATACTACTACTGTTGCTTTAAAGCATTAAAAGTGATACTCTTTGGCATTTCCATTGACATCGCGCACACAAAACGGTGAGAGAAAATGCAAGTCACGGACTAGAAATCAGACCGCGAGCACAGCGGGCAGGTTAGCGCCAGCCTTCACAACATGTCAGAGCAGAGTAGAGTTCTCTCAGCAGAATTATTATTATTATTATTACTTGTCGATTAAAAATCCTTAAACATTGCAGGCAACACTAAATAGTGCTACATATATTAAAAGAATACTCCAGGGTGTGGGCTCAGCCTAATTTCCGATGCAGTGTGTGAAACCGGAATTTCACTTACAACTCATTTATAATACAAGTCGAAGAGCAGTTCTTGAATCAT
>CM074922.1:24131720-24156599 GCA_037576815.1 Pangasius larnaudii | reverse complement strand
CTTCCAGGTTCTCCGGTTTCCTCCCACCTCCCAAAAACATGCCAGGAGATGGATAGGCAAAGACCAACTGCCCCATGTGTGCGTGCACTGACTGGCATCCCATTCAAGGTGTAATTCCTGCCTCACACCCGGCATTCCCTGGATAAACTCCGGATCCAGTGCGACCCTGACTAGGATAAAATGCTTACTGAAAGCGTGTGAATGAGAATCATAGTGTAGAACATTAGCTGCTGGGAGGTGATAAGTATGCCTGTATGTGCTTTTCTGTTTCTCACTGTTAATACTCTGTGTGTGTGTGTGTGTGTGTGTGTGTGTGTGTGTTTCTCTCTCACATGAGGTCTGGGCGTTGGTGGTGGATGAGGGCGCACAGGGCGAGGCCGCTCCTCCAGGATGTAGTGAGGTCAGTGACATTTACTCCTCTGTAGCCTTGCGTCTGCTTCTGACACCACAGTAACAAGCGGCTGGGCCGCACCTCCGAGTCTGACCACACACACACACACACACCTTTTACTATATTTGTGAGCATTGACTTGCTAAATATTGCTATGCCTACACCCACCCCTAACTTTAACCTCAGGACTTTCACATAAAGTTGTACTTTTTATAGGGATTAAAACACACACTGCTTCACTACAGCTCGATTTACTCTGAAAAGCACACACAAGTTTAGAAAAGCGCAGTAACGCAGACATAAAAAAAACCACAAGGATTTCAAAACTGACACAGGCAGCATGTGTGCACGCCAAAGTGACGTCCAGTGAAATGTCAACACGGGGAGTGGAACTGTGAAAAACGCTATTATTCATTTCCACACTGCCACACTAGGAGCTCCTTCAGCATGACCATTCAGTTAGGAAGAGATAAATTTAGCTCGGCTGGGCCGCGACACGAACACTGCCACTGCTGAGAGACGTGGCAAAAGATACACAACTCTGCAACTCGCAGGCAACAGACTTTTTTATGAATCAGGAAAATATGGAGAGTGAAAACAGTGATAAACTGGAGCGAAACAGAACTGCGAAGCACAGAACTGTCATACAACACCAACAACCACCACATCGGGTGAAAATAAGGAGAATATTCCCAAGAATTTGAGTATTCACTTACTTTTATTTTATTATAATGCATTAACTAGACAACTAGCTCATAATGTTTTGGCTTAAATTACGTTAGCCTGTACGTTTCCAGGAACGAAGCTCATAGTAGCGCTCACGTGCCTGAAGGACAAGCAAGGAATTCATGAATTTTCCATCTCGGCAATTCCACACATTGCTGGTTTTTTGAAGAACAAATATATTTTATGGAAGCTGGCCAGCGTGTGGACTTAAATAAATGATAGGGGATCATTTGGATAACGTGTCTCACCTTTCCTGGAGATATTGACAGACCTGCGTGTAGGTCCACTTCGCTCCAGCGAACACGAGTTCTGCTCCCCGTTGATGTACAGATGCCGAACCTGGTGTGAGTGACGTACAGGCAGATGGTTAGAAGAACGAAGAGACACAAATGACACACCAACATGCTAGGATTCTGTTAACAGTGTACTGAATGGTGTGGTGGTCAGCACGAGCTGCACCTGGTGAGGTCGGACACAGGTGGAGTTGAGGTTGGGGTAGCGAGTTGCAGGATCGATGGTGTATTGCTCGAAGTTCTTACTGATGTTTTCCGCAGTGGTTTGAGGCAGCAGCCTGTAGATGCTCTCCCTAAGCACGTACAACACCATGAACAGCTGTTACGATCAACTCTAAAATGCGGAATGTCAGCAGAGACGAGATTTTATATAATACTTCCCAAGAACGCTATTTAAACTGTTAATGGCTGGTGAGTTTTGCTAGTTTATTACCAGCCAACATGAAACTGATGCTAAGCAAGGCAGATTTCAGAAGTCCAGAAGGCAAAAAATTCCCAATTCACAGAACTTTATCTACACTTAAGACTTTTATTTTCTCATGAATTCATTTAGAAAACTTTACAGACATTTCCTCCTTCTCACCAGCATATCACTAGCCACAAACGCTAAACCACACTTTTTTTCCTTTTCTTTTGCTGTTAACCTTTTGGTCTTGTTTTGGCCGTGTCTTTGGCCTATTTTGTAAGAACAAATTTCCGGTGTGAATGCATCTTTGCAAAAGACCAGGTCTAGAGATTTAACTCACACGCTGAAGAAGGCATTGACAAGAAAAGTTGTTCGAAATATGATGAAACGGAGAGGAACTGAAACTCAAAAGGCAGAGAAATCTACTAGAAACTGGAAATACGGTAGAACGTTTACTATAAATGAAGAAGGTAATGATGGTACTACTGCTATGAGGAAAATAGAGCGATTCTGGACAGATTTGTTTATCTAATAATCAAGGCTATACTAAACCATGAAAGCCACACACACACACGCACACACACACGCACACAAACACGCACACACACCCCTACTTAGAATTACCATTAGCATTCACTTCTGACTAGCACTCATTTCTCTATACAATTCTTTTTTTTTTATGACAAAAGTATCAGCTAGGGTGTTACTCTGACCTCTCGGACAGCACCTCCAGAGGGGCTTTGCCCTGAGCCCAACCCTGCACCATCCACACCGTGTCAAACGCAGCCAGGAAGCCTCGAGCACATCCTGTCCCCATGGGCCAAAAGGGCTGAGAGACACACAATACAACACATATGACATAAGAGAAAAGAAATATGCCTCATGGCAGAACGGCAGGAATCGGTTTTTAACGGACGTTATCCATTTATAGGTAAATGTAACTATAAACGGATAAATCACATGACTTGTCATTACTTAATTAATGAAAAAGTGCAATCGTTGGCAAGATGTTACAAGAGGAATAAAACCCTTCAGAACTGGCTCTTATAGGAAAATAATCAACTACCAGTAACTCTGCTTCATCACATGACCCCATCACTGATTACTTTCCTGTAACTGCACATCCCGTTTTCCATAAAGTGCTTTATTCCTTCTTTTTGTAACAGAATTCTGTTCTGCTTTGTTCAATAGGAAAAACTTACATTTTATCGCGTAATTTAAAAAAAAAAAAAAAAAAAAATGTCATTATGTACAATAATCCCTTTTATGACAATACAGTATAAACGTTTATAGAAATAATTTGGTCAAAATAAGAAATTACAGCTAATGTAGTCAATGAGCCAAGACATGGTGTGTGTCCAAGGTCTGGAATATAAATATAAAAATATATCAATATAAAATTGGTAGAATGCTAAACTATAGCTATAAGCTTCCATTACTTTAGCTACATTAGCCTCACAGTTTCAGTGCCACTTCAGATCACCGCTAATCAGCTAAATGTCGAGATGATATTTAGCCAAACTGTTCCTCCTGCAGTTCAAACGACCTCAGACTAAAGTCAGTCATTTCGTCCGCACCTCCAGAAGGCTATCTCCAACCAGAGCCACCAACAGCTGGTGTCCGTTCTTCTCCCTTATAAGCGCAGCGTTTTCCGACGCATACATGCAGGTGAAGTCGAACATGGCCACGTCAGGCTGTCCGTAGTGGTTCATGGCGTAGTCCAGCGAGGGCAGCTGGTAGTTGGTGCCGAAGTCAGCAGCCTCCCGGGCGTACGACAGCAGAGCCTCCTGATTGACGTTGTCACTGTGCAGGAGTCGTTCTGTCTCTATGTAGTCCTGATAGAAGAGAGAGAAAACAACAACAGAAGGCTTTGGCTTAAAGGCAATGCATTGAATACGTTTTTCATTCCCCATAAATTATTCTAAATTATGTGGACAGACTATTAATCAAAAAAGGTTGTGGGTCTGAATTGTCATTTAGGCAAAAAAAAAAAAGATCCAAATGTGTTTTAATAGTACTGAAAATGGTAAGAAGTTCTAACTCTATTCGCAACACATCTCTTAGATCTATTTTGTTAGAAATGTTAGCTGACATTAGCAGAAATGTCTTCTAGCATTGTGACATGGTAATGTGTGTGTGCCATATCGGCCACTTCTAACTGCAGGTCGTCATGTGTGTGTGGAAAAGCACAGCAGATGGACTTCACTGGACTTCCTGATAGAGTTTCAGTCAATAAAGGAACATCCTCATCACCCTCTAATCCTCTCAGTGAGCAAATCATCCCACAGACATGAGAGGATCCTGGGGCCAGAATTACACACACACACACACACACACACGCATGCATGCGCACACACACATAGCTATAGTGAGTGATTCATCCCTGAGGGGACAGTAATAAAGTGCGGCCAGAGATGCCGCAAGTCCCAAAGCTCTAATCCCATATAAACCAGAAACAAACACACACACACGCGTGCATGCGCACACACGCACACACCATTTGCTAAATGAAGCTCCTATGTGCTTTCTGTATGTTTCAGTATGAGTGCAGTCTTAATTTAAAATCTCCACTTACGTGAATAATAACACCTTTATCCAGCAAACTCTGCTTCTTCGCAGTCATGACGAAGTAGTGCGTGTTGTCCTTGTAGTACACAATATTCTCCAAATCAATCCCTGTTTAAAAAAAAGAAAGAAACATTACTGTGTGTATTCATGCAGATCATGTGTTTGATATTGTGCGATATAAACTGATGGCAAGAACACGGATATCTTGACTCGTGCTCCTGACTTTAGCGCTAGAGAATTTCCCATCTCATTATCACTTGGGTGTCAGCACTACAAAAAATAAACTGATATACAACAAGACAGTAGACTTGAATGATTCATTAACTAGGAGAGAAATCATTAGCCCTAATCCGACTGTCAGAAATAAAAGAAATTAAGAGCAATTCAAGTGCTGAGCTTGATTCAGATCATTCAGATCATTCCTCAGTCTGTTCGGAACTACAATGAATTACGTTGAGCGTAGATGTTTAAATCACATCATGTAGCACCTAAACTTTTTTTTTTTTTGTGTATGTGTAGGACACACAAGCTGATGAACAGGACGGAATGAAAGCCGTTGGATAATGAAAGGATGAGAACTCGCCCGTCTCGTCCTTAAGTTCCAGGAAGAACTTCTGGTTGAAGATGAAGGCCACGCCGCTGATCTCCTCCACTTTGGCCTCCGCTGTGGTGTTGCGGTTCACGAAGTTGGCCGTGATGGCGATGGCCAGCTTGCCTCGAAACTCCTTCCTTTTGAAACCTGGAGCCAAGAAGAAGCAGAAAGAGCAGCAGTAGAATGAGGAGGGGAAGAAAACATGAAAAAGAAAAAGGGGAAAAAGAAGAAGAAACAAAATACATAACAGAACAAAAGGAAGCATAGGCAGAAAGAGAAATGAAGAGGAAACCAAACAGGCCTTTTAGCAAATAACTGCCTATATGATTTTCTGAAAACAGCTTAAATAATAAAAATAAATAAATAAATAAATAAATAAAACTAAAATAAAATAAATAAATAAATAAATAAAAACCATAGATTAAGTCGTGGCCTTACTGAAAGTACACCAAGTCTGAGAAAACCTGTTTGGAAAACAGACTTCCGGTCCGGAATGCTTGTTTGTGTTAGGATGTGCCTCCTGTCAATCATTTTATAGACAATCTACAGGCCACTGTAGACCCTGGGGGCGGAGCTTCATGAACATGGGCGGGAATCATTCAAAAGTCAAACCCGCTTAAGCATTAGAGACCTGACCTTGAGGGGGAGACTAATCTTACATAATGCACTTTTCATATGTAAGAACGCTTATGAAAATTGCTTATGTAAAGCTTTCTTTAATGATCTGTTAAATCATACAGCACTGAAAAACATGATCGAAACGATTTTAAAACGCTTTTTTCAGCAAGTTATATACTTTTAAATCCATCCTAAATCCGCATGTAAATGTGCATGTAGCTCTAACCAACAAGAAAAACACATATCCTGTGTAAGATTAATTATTATAACTGATATTTTGAGCACACTTCCGAGGTTTCATGTGGCGACAGGGACACTTCAGAGACACCTACGCCACTCGCGTTCCTCCCTTACCGAGTGGGAGAGTTAAAGACTAAACCAGGATGCTTTAAAGAGCTTAATTACAGGTCACGACCAGCCTACAGGTTTAATTTATCTCCATAAACAGCTTTAAACGTCACCCTGCCCTTTACTGCAGTGAGTGAGGTAGCCATACGCATCAAACATGACACTGATACAACACCCAGTATCAGTATCCAATACCCAAAAAAAACCAAACAAACAAAAAAAAAAAAAAAACGTGCCTCGGATATCGGAGAAAGAAACACATACATATCGGATCCTGTAACAAGTGGCAAAGATTGGAATTGGAAAAGAAATCTTCTTGGAACTGAAAAAGTTTACATATAAAGAGACTTTTGGTAGGTTTGATTTTATTACATTTATATTTTATTCTATAGAGGTGATATTTGTGTGAGAGAGTTTGATTGACATGCCTCAGTATGTGTCATTCCATAACACAAAAGAATGGCAATCGCTGGCACATTGCTGTGGTATAAGAGGAATAAAGCACTTCAGAGAAAAATCATTTCCCATTCAACAACATCCTGTTGCTGATTATTTTCCTATAACAGCGTGCTCGGTCATGTGTTCATATGTTGCATAAACGATGTGCTACAACACTTATATACTATGATGACAACAGGCCATATTTCTATCAGTTACATGTTTTAGCCAAGTTGCATCTCGACTATTACTGTTACATGAAAAAGGTATTTTTCTTTCCTTAGGAATAATTAACGATATGATCACATTAAGGAACTCGGTGTACGGTGAAGTGAATCTTTTCTCCGTCATCTCCACACATCCAGCTTTGAACATAACAATTTCAGCAGTTTCTCCTTCTATCAGAGAAGATTAATTGTTCACATGCTCCAGGAAGCGACCTTCTCAAATTCCCAGAATAGGCACTAAATGTTCATGAGGTGAGAAACTGTCAACACACTGTGATATGGCTTGACATTTCATTAAGCTCCCACTGGATCAAATGAGCAAACCTCACGATCCCGATGTCTCATTTTGTGGTTCTTGGAATATCCTGGAACTCCTCCACAAACAGGAAACTCATCTATGCGTAGATCTATTTTATCTTAGGAGGAAATTCATGTGAAATAGGAGGGTTTTGTTTATTTAGAGATGGCCTAAAATGTCTGCCTAAAAGGCACAGGACTGCTTCCTGTATTCCTCAGTACGCAGGGTTAATGTAATTGAGAACAGTGACTATTATAGATTTAACTGTCAAATTCTGCAAACAACAATATTCTATTTTAAGCGGACTGTATTAACTGCACAGTGTATTAACTAACCGAAACAGCAAAGCCCAGTTGAGACCCCTTGCACTCTGATATGACTGAGGAGAGTGTGTGTAATCTTTATGCCCGATAACTTCACCCAGACTTGTTAAGATTCCAGTAGCCGGAGCAGGCTGATAATGGCTTTCGACTGGCCAGGGGATCCGGGCTGGAGGCTAATGGTGCTTAGATTCACCTGATGGAAGTCTAGAGCGTGTTGCTCACCGTCTAGCGTGCTTCTCCGTCCGTCCGCTCCTATTAACACATCGAACTCGTAGTCAGAGACGGGGTGACTAGCGGGATGCATTTCTGCTCTCCATCCAGGCCCTGCAAAACACACACACACACACACACACGTATAAATGACAATATGAAAAGCAAACAGGGCTCAGACACAAAAATGCCTGGCCTCTACAGTTCTCGAAGCCTACATAGCTAGTGGTTCTGTACGGACCCTGATGGCGCGCGGTCTATATATAGCAAAGCTGTAAACTTATCATCTGCACACTGTGCAAGTGCTGAGTGGCAATGACGCAAAAACCGTCTCAGTATCATTAACCACCCGCACTATGTTCCTGTGATATGTATATAGAATTCTTCAAGCCAGGAAAGCAGAACATACTGTTGGTCCCTGATCTGGATTATAAAAGCTCCTAAAACCGACTCCTGGACCGGGTGTATCCTCCTTACACCAAGGATATACGCAAAGTCATCTCTGGATTGTCATGTGTAATTAATATTACAAATATAGCTTTGATTATAAAGACGATTTTGAAATGGTACTGGGAGTGTGTGTGCGTGCGATTTCTTCATCCGTCTACCTCTGCTAGTTCCTCGACAACATCGAGTGACTCTGACTCAGTAGACGAAAAGAAGTCAAGAAAACAAACATGCTGCGCTGCACCATATGGCCAAAAGTATGTGAACACCTCGTATGTGTTTCTTCCCCAGAAACTGTTGCCGCAAAAGTTGGAAGCACACAGTTGTGTAGAATGTCTGTGTGCTGTAGCTTTACAGTTTCCCTTCACTGGAACTAAAAGGCCCAACCCTGTGCACAAAGCGAGCTCCATGAAGACATGAAGACTTGACAAGGCTGGAGTGGAAGAACTCGAGTGTCCTGCACAGAGCACAAACTTTTGGCTATATGGTGTGTGTTTGGACGTGGGTGCTGACTGGCTGGCTAAATCACACCTGAGTGCTTATGCGCCGTTATATTTAATCTAGTCTAATCTGCTTACCGTCATTGTCCTGCTCTTCAGGCGGTTCCCGGAGTTTCAGGAACTCGACGTTGACGTGCACCTCCACCCCGACGATGAGACTCACCTTCAGCAGGATAAGCTGTAGCTGACGAATACCTGAACACACAAGAACGCCACACCTAATAAACAACACAGCAACATCAGCTAATGAATGTCCAGCAGAAAAACCTTGGAAAGTACTCTTATGTATTAACGGCTCAGAGGTGGGCATGGCTGTCTGCTGACTCGTTGTTATTGAGACGCGAAAGCGGAGGATGTCGCCAGACTACGGATCCTTTCCGGTTAGACACAAGCTGCTTGAGAAACCAACAGATTTGCATTATAGTGTGCCAGAGGCATGATATTTTTGCATCTTCTTTGGGTGTGTGTGGGGGAAGGGGGTGTGGTCTAGTCTCTGCACGAAAATACAAAAGAGCCAGGCACAAACAGGTCATATAGACTCAATGTTAGAAAGAAAACAAGAAGTGAAAGACAAGAATTATAGAAATGAACTAAATACCATAAATGAATTAAATAGAGCACCAACACAAGTGGCGTTTTATTCACAAATTCTTACCTATAAACTTTCAGATTCACAAGTATTGTTTACTTCAAGGAGTGTGGGGAAAAAAAAAAGCAAAAATTAACAGTAAGAGAAAGGATCATGGGAAAGTAAGCTTATGTACGATGTACACAGAATGGCGCATAATGGGAAAGTTCAAGGGGGCGAATATTTATGCACCACACCATTTCCAATTGTACATTCTTCGAAAAACTACTGTGTGTCGCTTTCTTTGGATGTAGATCTAATTATACACAGGCAGTTTGCACTTACTGATATGGTCTATGGCTCCGGCGCAGAACTTGCCGTAGAACTTCTTAGCACCGAGGTTCCTGAGGTCGTGGATTGTGTAAGGCCAAAGATGGAGGACATTGTTCCTGGAGAACGAGTCCCTCTTCTCGATCACCACCACTTTGGCTCCGAGGAGAGCTAACTCTATGGCTGTACGCAATCCACAGGGGCCTCCGCCGATGATCAGACACTGCGGACGAACGAACAAACGGAGGAATGAACGAGTAAATCGAACATGTTGGCTCGGTTGGTTAAAGCTATGGCTACATGGACGATTCGAGTACTCATTTTCGTTAGTGTGCATCAATTCACTTAACTAGCTAACTCGCCCATCATACTTTGGGATTAAATTACGTTCGCTTCCACGTTCTAGCCAGGATAATTAAGTTTCCAGGCAACCAAAACATGAGGCTCATCAGCCCATTAGAGCTTTCACTTGCTCGGTGACCTAGCTCATGACTTTTTCATGAATTTGTCTACTCCTGACCTTAATATTTCACAGCATAACTCCGGTTACACATTAGCTTTTTGTTAAATAAATAAATAAAAAAAAGATTAAAACTACAGTGTGTTGTACCATTAAACATTCTGCTTCCAATACAAATTACTATTAGGGTTGCCAGATCATGTGAAAAATATCCTTCATCCTATTGATTTAGAGTAATTAACCGTGTGCAGATTGATATTTAGTTTAGATGTAATTTCTCAACAGACCAAAATGGTTGTAGTAGAAATGGCACCGATCCAAATCACAGTATCGGCATTGGCAAAAAGTGGTGGATAGGATATCAGAGGAAACATAACAGATATCAGATCCTGTAACAAACGGCAACGACTGGAATTGAAATAAATTTCAAAGCTTAGTAGTTTTTAAAGAAAACAATACCAGATAGGTTTCGGCTGTCTGGGGTCATGTGTCAAGGTCTCGGTATCGAAATCGGGAAAAGAAAAAAAAAAAAACAACAAAAACAAACGAGTAGCGTTCCATCTCTACCTTGTAGTCAACAGGGAACATTGTACAACAATTTGGAGTGAAAACAGCCGATCCAATCTGGCAACCATTTGAATTGAATTCTACATAAACACCTCCTCTGTATGTGCATGCATTAAAGAAAAAAAAAAAAAGCAGAGAATTCACCTAAAATTGGCTGATAGTTTACGTAAACAAACATGCAATTTTATATTTGCGTAGACAGACTGTGAAAGGAATGAAAATGATCTAGATATCCCAGAAAATAAAACTGTGATAAACTCTGTGATAAAAATGCAGGGGAGAAAGAATGACTTCTGAAACGACAGGATCTCGGTTATGATCGTGTTTGAACACAGATCAGCTCGGGAGCTTGTGCCAAGCTGAGACGTGTCCGTGTTTGTATACACTATCAAACCTGTTAAATGGGTTCACCTTTGGACTGATCTTTGCACATACTACACGATCATTACACAAGCAATCTTTCTTCTCAGACGAGACCAACTTTTATTTGAGTACTTTATTATTAATCCACAATAAAAATTTACAGTATCACAATGCATACCCTTAAAAGGAGTCAAGACTTGAATGCAAGCCTTAAATGGTGTGTGATTAAAGCATGAGTCAGGGGCCGTCGTAAGTGATGTTCATCTTCCGGACCATAACAGCTGCTTCACCGAGTCCATAAAGTGTCCATAAGCATGGAATAAACACCTGAGGATGTGCTGTCAGGGGGAAAATAATAAACATGGTGCTGTGATGCGGTCTGATGCAGAGCCTAATATAAGACGGTGATCCATCATTATTTGTCATCAGACGGGTGTGGAAGCATAAGAGTGCTGCTGTACATACACACATTTAGACATGACAGCTCTTGACCTACTTATGACCTGCATATTGACGTTCATGTCCATGTAGGTCAGTCTTCTGACATAAGCTTTTTGGGGGAAAAGCTACGCTTCTGAGGAAAGGCCGTGTAGCGTCTAGTGTGTGCTCAGAACATGTTCAGTTACAGTCATAAATTCATCAGTGCATGAAGAAAGATGATCACCATCTGCAATATCGCCATATCCCAGAAACTACCTGGCACAGGCAGACGCAACTTTTTAAATGTCAAATGTGCGTCATGTCTCTTTTTCCATTAAGCGTCCATTTCCATTAAGCTCGGTATAGCGGTTTCAGTATGAAAGACAAGATGTGGTGTGTAGTGTCGCTATCTCTTACTTCCAGGGCTTCCAGTAAGACGCAATAAAAACAAAGACATCATACTAGGCACCTATGCTGGAGGAAGCTTTTCTCCTCCACAGCAGCCAAGATATTTCCTTCTGCTTTTCCGGGTGGCAACAGGTTCCGATGGCCAGTGCAGCCTTCTCTATCCCCAGCCACAGACTCGGGCTCCTCCTAAGGGATTCCCAGATATTCCCCAGCCAACTGTGATATAATCTCTAAAGCGGGTCGTGAGTCTGCCATGGGGTCTCTGTCCAGTGAGACGCGCCCGATACAGATCTTCCAGGAACCGACGAAGGGTCCTGAACCGCGCCACATCAAGTGGCTCCTCTCAGTTCGGAAAACCAGCAGGTCTAAAGGCTGAGACACACCAAAGTGTGTAATGACTAAAAGAAACCAAAATCTACTTTGTTCCCATTTATGGAAAAAAAAAAAGTAGTGCATCACGAGTATCTGCTGAACTTTAAAAAAAAAGGTTACATTGGCAATATTGACCAGTCGTCTTTTCTGGTTGCTAAAACGTTCAATCGGTAGATAATGTGCACAGATACATGTTAAAAAAAACAAACAAACTCATAAATGGCTACCCTGTTGGAACTGAATTAAACCTAGTAACCCATTAAATCTTTATCAAATCACTCCCGAGCAATAAGACCTGCCTGTCTCTCTGACGGTCTAAGCTTCGCTTTCTGTCTCTTATCACCTCATATTAACTCATTATCAAAGCTCTGAGAAGTGGTCACACATCCCCAATCAAGTGATAACAAGCTCTCCTATAAATCAGTGTGGTGAATTACATTATTACTGTTTTTTTTAAATGCAACATCTCTATTCATTCATCTTTAAACAGGTCAAATTCATTATCAGAACAGAGAAGGTAAACTACTTCAATTGTTTTCCCCCATAAACATTTACAGGTTCCGCTATCGGATCCAAATACTTTGCTATCCGAAAGTGGATGACCTCAGAGTTAAAAACAAAAAAACAAAAACAAAAAAAAAAAACATCATTAAAATAATATATAGAAGACAGCACAGATGGTAATTGCATACCTACAGTGTGCACCTATACCATGTTGACTGCACCTGATAAACTGCCAAAGTTATGTATAACAAGCAGCTAGTCATTACCCAGCACCCATAAAAGGTAGCAGCAGGTAGGTCTAAACCAGGGGCAATCGATCCCAAAAAATAACATTACGAATTTTCTGTGATATTTTATTAAATTAATAACATACATTTGTGTAACATAAGTGACTAAAAACCAAAGGAATATTCCATGCACCGACTTTCCAGTCTAGAGTGAAGTGGCGTGTTGTTATAAGGAAATAACCCACACCCACGTCGTATGGTGCGGCTCAGTATGAAGCAGATACCTGACACGTGCCTTCGTGCACGCAAACATAAGCAGCTGTAACGTGTTCACACGCGCTTGCTTAGTTTATGTTTATTCGCTAGGTGACACGTCAGAGCCAAAACATCCCTGTCCATCAGGTTTCCAAATCAAACTATGAAAACGTTCGGCGATTTCACGCTCGGCGATGTCAAACACACCAACAAGCTGTCTCTCTTAAAACTTCACACCGTCATTATGACTGCTGTCATGAGCTTAAAAACGCTGTCCTTACATTCAAAAGTGTTTACTAATCTAGAAAGGCTGGTATGCAAAACAGGCCTTTCGGTAGGTTTGTAAGCAACATGAGAGGTTTTTAAAATTCAAACACTAACCGTAATAGGAAAATCAGTTAGTGTGTGTACTCACTGGTCAAGAACTGTATGATTTGTACGTCAAGTACGTTATCTGAAACAATGCCGGTTTGTTTAGAGGAAATTAGAAATTTTCCAATTTTAGATCTTGATTACGCTACGGCAGCGTGTCAGCATAGTGAAAGCACTAAAATAGAGCACGTACGCTCTCAATTTAAATGTGGCTTGTTTGAGTGTGACTCCTAGTAACATTTCAAAATATTAGCACACACAATCCTTCAACATTTCTACTATTCATTTGTAAAAGAAATGACTGAAATAAAAAAGGGAGACATTCTGAGAACCCCTCGCCTTAACGTTCAGGCACTGCCTAACTTACAAACTCTGTCCTGTGCGCCGGAAGATCAGGTTTCTTTTGCAATACGTGGTTTTTGCCACCATTTTAAGATCTGCACAATCAGCCAGTGTTCTCAGGCAGGTTCTAATCCCGGTCTTTCAGTCCTTGTGCACTGGTGAACTTCAGTGCATGTGGCTTACAAACCAAAGCACTGGAGCTTAGACCATTGCACGCTTATCAGCAACTTTCACCAAAAAACTGGTAGCAATCATGTTTATCTACAAACAAATATAAGATTAACAACTTCCAAATCCTCGTCAGCAATGTACAGATCAAGTACAGCCTCAAGAAGACTAACATGAACCACTGAGTACTCAGAAAAGCCACTCTTGACCTTCTGACCTCTGACCAGTACAAAGGTCACTTCTGGTAGCAACCTGCAGTGATGGCACTGATTTAAAAACAGCATTCTTTCCATTTCCTGTGTATCCATGAAGAAAATACAAAATGCATTGATACCAGACTGTCAGCTGTGGGTCAGTTAAACCCTGACAACCTGATTTGGCTAACAAACCGAGATGCAAATGAGTTATTGACTTAAACTGCTCATGTTTACACTGTCAGGGCTTCAAGACAGCGATTTTAGTGATGAGTTAACATGAAAGACAGAATGTTTTTGTTACAAGTAATGGAGTTCAATATCCAATTTTATTACCAAAGCACATGATAATCTCAGACTTCAGCAGCTTTAAGAGCAAAGTGGATCGGTCTGGATAAACACTTTGTCTAAAGGCTGAAATTGATCACCTGTAATCGACCATCAGCAATATCACTTATCTGCACTTTTATTTCACTGGGTAATAGCTGTACATTAGTTGTTTTAGATGCTTTAACAGACTTACAGGAAAGAAGAAAAGGACCATTTTATTGCATTTTAGTTTCACCACATACCCTGATGTCTGCGCATGCTCTGCCTTTCTTGTACTCCTTGTGGTTGGCTCGTTTGTCCAGCTTGGTCCACAGGGCTTTGGCCTTCCAGGAGGTGACGGCCTCTTTCAGGCTGCTGTAGAAGCCTCGGTGATCGTCCGGGTCGAGCTCCAGCTGCCTGCACAGCAAGCCGAAAGCCTGGAGGGTGCCTTTACACGTGGAGGCCTGAACGAAGTTCTCAAAGAGCTGGCTGGCCTGAGAGCTCCTCTCGTCCTCCGTTTCCCCCATCACTTCTCTCCTCCCTCGCTCCCTCTTTCCTTCGGTCAGAAAGGGAGCTAGCTCAGGGTGAGGCTGCTGCGGGCGTCATCTCCGACCGATGCTGAAAAAGAAATGGATGCAAGTGAATCGAGTGTCTGGTTGCAGACATTCATACAAGTACGCTCATTCTAAAATAATCAGGTACATTACAGCTCCAACTGCTTTAAAATTAGTGCCTTAACAGTGGATTTAATCATTTTCAGGTGTGCTGTCTTATTTAGGAACGTCAACACATCTTTGTATCACTTCATTTGTGTATTTTGTGAATTTTTGGCATATTTATAAACCCGTGGAATTCCTAGGCATTCACATGAACCTATAGTAAAATATGTTTCAGTTACATTTTGCTCAGAAGAATTTAAGGGTGCCAATAATTTGTGCCTGGAGCTACGAGGCAACGAACATTCCTCACTTCGAGATACACTGTATGGCACAGGAGTGGCAAACTAAATAAATATACAATTTATAACAAATATGCTCCGCCTTCTGACTCTGGGCCACGCCTCCTCCTCAAGTCTGATGTTTGGACTGTTAAATGTTTGTCTATTTTTATCGTTTCTGACAAAGTCATCTATTAAAAAAAAAAAAATAGACAAACGGATTCAACATAGTTAAAACAATCCACACAGACTTGAGTAATCAACTCGACAAGGATTAAGATGAGTGTGTGAGGATTTATACATGCGGTTAGCTAATTACTTTAATTGTTAGCTAATCAGCGTGGGCAATATGGCGAAATATGATTCTGCATGATACACGACATGAATCACAATATATAGCTTTGTGAACAATTTCCCAGCAATACAGGAGTGCTTATTATCAAACATACTGTTAAATTATTTACACTATCTACTTAAACAATTGGTTTTTTTATATTTAAAATTTCTTCTTCTAAAAAACTAAGAGCAAAAATTTAAATCTGTAAAAAAGGTTAGCATTTTAAAGATTTAGCAGAAATCAAACAGTCAGTTTTCAAATCAATTCAACTAAAAAAAAAAAATAAAAAAAAAAGTAGAATATATATAAAAATATATTTCAATATCCATGATTGTGAGATAATTCATCACAGTATTGATATTATATCGTAGTGCCCAGCCCTATCAGCTATATTAGCCTCATCACTGCTGTACACTTTTTTTAGTAATGAAATACATTTTTATATGAAAGGTGCCATGTATCTATGTGTCTGACATGTATAAAAAAAAAAGGAAAAAAGAAAAAAAAAAAAAAGAAAGGTTTACTAAACTGCACCTTTTCTTGTTGGGAGGGTGGTGATCTTATGTTTTGCACTTTTAATATACATCTTCAACTACACATTTGGATATGGCATACCGTTAAAAACGATTTAAAGGTATTCATAAGTGGACCGTAATTTGTTTTATGATTGAAGAGTTAGCTAAAAGAACAATGAGTAAAAGATGTATACTTAAAGGTGTTCGTTTGAAGGTACCACCCCAGTGACAAGTAATGATACAGTTTAGTACCATTTTTTTTATTAGAGAGAAAGCCAAGAAACCAATATCAGGCATCAAACAGGTCTTGTCTAATCGAATACATCTGTGGGGAGGAAAAATTGTGTTCACTTTGAGCCACTTTCAGGTTTTGTCGTGAATCTGTTGCCAGCAAACATCCGATTCGGCAACGAAGCCTGGCGGTCTTTCCCTCTCGGGTCTTCATGATCTTTTTATACGCATCAGCCTGTGCCTTGAGGTTTCTCCATCAAAGCGCTGTGTACATGTCCCAGTGGAGTCAGCACTGAATACGACACAAAGTCCACGTCGGCTGGGGATTCACATGACCGGCAACACGGTGAAGCCTGTGACCTCTGAACACAGGAATAAGAACGCAGTGTGGGGAAAGCATTTGCACAGAAGGCCGAGTGCTCTGTCTGGAGGATGTTTGGTAACAGTGAGCAGGATGAAACGAGTGTAATCGGAGAACGTCGTGCTGAAGTGTGCTGTTTTATAAAGGAAGGTGTTTGATTACACCGGGCCCGTCTGCTCGTAATGGATAGCCTTCAGCTCTGAAAGAAGTACAGGATAGAGCTGTTGATACAAAACTACCGTAGGAGCATGAAGTGCGTAATGTCCATGTATCAAATGTATAAAACTGCAGTAGCTCATGTGACCGTAGACTTTAGTGTTGCAGGATGACACGAACAACATAACCTCGAACAAACTGAAATCGAGAAGTTATCCCACGTGACTGGAGCTGACTTTTTAGAGTAATCTCATAATAGGCAATTGGGATTCGTGCAGCACACAGTCTAGCAGCTCGCTCGGAGCAGTTTTAGACGTACCTTTGTTCAACTGTGCTGGAGGTGATATCATTACCCAGGGTTGGCACGTTTCAGTGAAATTTCCAGCAGAACTACACTTAGGAAAACCACACAAAAGACACGAATCTAGGCAGAGAGTGATATCCGTCTTCTTTTTCTCAGCTTTGGCAGGGGAAAACAAGTATTTCGCATATTTTTCATAACATGGACACAATCCACTCCATAAGCTGCTTTATAATAATCCTGCTTTCCCTCACCCAATCGTTGCAACAGAAATGGTTCTGCACTTCACAGACACACTGTTGCCTTTACACTTCGCCTTTTTGTGGAAATTCACTAGATTAAATTCACGGCAGCCACTGAGTATTTTTAAACTAGCTCAATCTGGCAACCCGTTCATTAACGGCCGTGTCTGCTGCTCCCCGAGTGAAACTGTTCACAGAGGAAACAGTGGGCAGTGAGAATTCTGCCCCTATATGCTTCTATTAGCACTTGTTGCAGTTCTCGTTTTTGACCACTAGGTGCAATAATAACGCAAAAACTAAGTGTGGTAGCACACTCGCAACTGCTACATGATTGTGCAACATCTAGAAAGGGGAGCGAACGGCTTATATTCAACTCAATTTTACTTTATTAACAATGGCCATCGTCACAAAGCAGCTTTACAGAAAATGCAAGGAAAAACTCAGAGATGATACGAGGAAGAAACCCTGAGAGGAACCAGACTCATCTGGGTGACAACAGATAGTGCAACTATAAATAATTCCCCTCTATAATTGTGTACTATATGGTCAATCTGTCGTAGCAACACTTTTTTTTGAATCATTGGTCTAAGGGGTCCAAAGATTTCACGTGGAAAAACCCGACAGTGACTCTATATCTTCTTACTGGGTGTACAAGTCTGTTTATTCATTGTTTTCCTACTAGGGGTCCAAGCACTGACGATGTTCTGCCCTGACTGATTGGATTATAGGGGTCCAAGCACTGACGATGCTGTAGCTCTGCACTGACTGATTGGATTATAGGGGTCCAAGCACCAAGTGTGCAACAGCCCTGTATTAGAGTACGTATCCAAACACTCAATGTGAACAACCATATAGCGATTATAAAATGTCTAATTAAGGGTCTAAGCTAGGCGTATGAGATTATATACAATATAACATTGTCCTATCCTGCCCCCTCACTACCGCTGATTGACAATAGTATCGCCCGTGACTTGGAGGGGTGTAGGCTTTATCCGTTTGCCTCAAAATAGGCTATTAAAGTTCATATAAGACTACAGATTATCCTAAAAGGAAACACGTATTACAAGATACAACACAATTTATTTTTGCTGATCGTAAAGCTGCAGACACCACGTTTTCCAGCACGTTTAAATTGTCCAACTTGACAGCCATTGAGAATCCCTATGAATCCCTGTGAATCCCAATACCATCAATCATCTCAAGCCTAGTCCAAGCACTGGGTGGGAACATTCTAGACGTGGTAGATGGAAGACTTGGGTACAAACTGGCCAAGCAGGGAATGTGGATTAAAAAGGAGGCGCGACTCTTTCATAGTTTATTTTTGTTTATTCCATGAGAAACTTGGTAAGGGTGGGGTCTTGCCTCTTCACTTTGGAGATTTGCTGGGACAAAAGAAACTGGTACAAATAGGAAAATGGGCAAACTTAATCAGTGAAGATAAGCTGAATTTAGATTTTGTTTGTTCCATTTTTGTCTCTTGTACCAGATGGCCAGGTATTGCTTTCATCATAGGCATAAAGTTGATGTAAATGAACAGTTGAAGTACTGCTGAAATGCTGAGTGCACAGCTGCCCAGAGAACAAGACAGAGGAACGAAAGGGGAAGAAAAAAAAAAAGTGTATGAAGGAAGTGCTGACAAGTTCCCGCCTGGGAAAAACAGGAAGGTCTAAAATGTGGCTCAGCTGCTAAAGGACATTTCATTATAGGGACACCAAGAAACTCAAGCATATTTCAGGACAGTGGTAGCTCAGTGGTTAAGATGTCAGACTACTGATCAGAAGGGCATGAGTTCAATCCCCAGCACCACCAAGCTGCCACTGCAGGGCCCTTGAGCAAGGTCCTTAACCCTCAGTTGTGTAAATGAGATAAAGGCAAGTCGCCCTGGATGAGGGTGTCTGCCAAGTGCCGTAAATGTAAGATCAAAAGGGGTATTTCAGACTGTCCATGTTTTATATGACTAGGCACGCAGCATACATTCCAGTAAATGTTTATTCGCTTTTAAAATCCTGTGGTGAAGAAAGAATTTAAAGCAGTCCTAACCCGGAAATTACAGAATAGTCAAGAGTGCAAAAAAAAAAAAAAAAAAAAAAGAAGACATCTAGCTGCACACTGATCATCGTGCTCTGGGAAACCAGTCCGTGAGAGGAATTCAAACAATTCTCTACACTGAGTAAGTAGCAGAGGAAAACATGCATTAACAATTCCAGCCTGTTCAAAAGAACATCTACACCATCTCTCCTTGTGGGCAACTCTTCTCATCATGCCTTGTGATATGATCTAGTAACAGCAAACTAGACAACACCCATTGTTTTGCAGACATTTCCTGAGCCCCCAAATCACCGTTTGACTGGATCTCCCTCAGTCTCCCCGAAGGCAACAATCAGATGCCCAAAGGAAAAAAAAAATGGATAAGAACTACAAAGGAATTCAAGTTCAAGTTCATTTACTGCTATTCTGCTAAAAACAAACAGATCTCGGCGCTGACATCATTGATGGGGATGTCTCCTCCTCCATAAGCAACATCTGACCTTGCTGTGACCTTGACCCTTTTTTTGGATCAATTCCAAAACCTAATCAGTTTATCTGCTGGTTACAGGCACAATCCCATATAAATCCTACATATACGTTTAAACAAACACTCATTCTTGAGGTATCGTGCTAACAAGAATCTTGGATGGATCCTCAGATAACCTGATAACACGATTCCGTCCCCCCCGCCAGCTATGCTTCACAGACCCCCTGTGGGGGCCCCTGGTTGAGAACTGTATAAAATTGAATGTAAGGGAACCCAAAAGGCTTTTACAGACCACTAACAAGATGTATGGTAAAGATTATCCAGTGAATACTCACCTGATCCGAGTGTAGTCATGTCGCTGTTTCTGTAATTCCTGACAGCGACTGTAGAGTGAAAGCTAGGGTTTAGAACGTCACAGCACTTCCCTCAATTCCTATGAGTGTGTCTTATCCAGGAGCTTTCAGATGTTCTCTCCGCTCAGAATAGCAGAGTTTCATATTTCAGTTTCCAGGAGGGTGTGATCGCATAGCCGTCCGCCAGGTTACAAGAGGTTAGGACACCTCATGAAGGTCTTTTTATAAATGAGCATAACAGTAAGGTAAAGAAATTAAGCAAGAACAACTTCTCCCATAAAGAAATAATCAACACTGTGTAATGGTGTACATTTAATTGAACTTTTCACAATGCTAAATTTCCCTCAGGACATCCTTCCGGTTTATAACACTTCACCTATACTGAGACGTCTGCAAATTATGAACGAGAAACAATATCCTGGATAACTTCCTGCTCCTGCTTTTGCAATTTTTCCACCCAACAGGAAGAAGAGAAACGTGCTTCTGCTCGAATGTTAATCACGCACACCAGCTACGCTTTTCAAACGGCAGGTGCGGCGACGGTGGGAAAGCGACTTCTGTTTACTTTGGATTTAGGCTTTTTTTTTTTTCCCCATTACAGTACACAAACTCAGAGTTACAAGTAAAAGAGCAACCCTTTTCCTAACCAGGAACCCTTCCGAAATCTGAAAGCGAAACGTGCCTGAAAACGTGCTGTGTAGGTTTTAACATTCGACCAGAAACCGAACTTGGTGCTATAGGGTTCCTGATTCATCTCAAGATGCTTATCCTTGTTTACAGAAGCTAAAACACATGCATATGTGCACACGTGTGCAAAAGGATCATGTTACTTATTACAGCAGCCTGAGACCAGTGCTGAATAGACGCACTAAATGCTGAATTATTGAGTTATTAGTCACGATGGCATACTAGCCGCTGTTGCTAGCTATGATAGCACACCCACCACATTAGCAGAGGCAAGATTTGTCCCCAAGTCAGCGCCATTTTTTTTTTTTTAAGTCACTGTTAAAGGTAACTATAAAAACAACGAGGAACGTCAGGAAAACAAGTTAGTTCCTGTTATCACTTATGTTACAGCAGCTATAAATACTCGTTCCTTCACCAGCCTCTGGAAGTTAATATGAAGGAGATAAAATGCAGCTTGTCACTG
Source organism: Pangasius larnaudii (assembly GCA_037576815.1). Taxonomy (NCBI): domain Eukaryota; kingdom Metazoa; phylum Chordata; class Actinopteri; order Siluriformes; family Pangasiidae; genus Pangasius; species Pangasius larnaudii. The sequence continues at coordinate 24,135,257 of CM074922.1, read as the reverse complement.
CACTAGAGAGGGCACTGATCAGATACCCAGGATCTGTATTGAGCTGATATCAGCAAAAAAAAAAATATATTTTTTTATATCTGTACTACAAGTGATTCTTGCGTGAAAGAGTAAATAAAGCTATGTTTTTCTGTAAGTCGTGTTTTTAGCTATGCATTTAAGAGAAGTTCTTTTAAAGCAAAGTACTCTTTAATAGAAAAAAAAAAGCCAGCAGGCGAGTGTTGTCGGCTGATACCAAGGTTTCAGTATTGGTATTGGAAAAGTACTCGTCACATGACCGCAAAAAGCGTAAAATTCCTGTCCTGAAGACTTTCCCATGGCAGAAACCTCAAAAGGACCAGATTTACGTCAAAACGCTAGCACTAAAAGTCTTCTTTTATCAACCGTAAACAAACCTCTCATTACAGAACCTTTCGCCGGAGCAAACATTTCATTCTTAAATAACAATGCATCTGCCATACAAGTCCCTGCATACGCTGCTACTACAGAAATGACAATGCATTAAAGCAAGCGCATTAACATAACCCTGTGATCTGAATTACAGCTGGATCTAATCAACACCTCCTGACCAGTCAGAATCATGCTGTGGTATAAAAGTTATCTGCACGGTATTTTAAAGAGCCCGGTTGATCTTCTCTTGTGTAAAAGTTAGTACCGTGATACTGACAAATGACTGAGCGAGAGCAGAAAGGCCCACAGCCCCGACACAAAGCTCTGAGCCTCCCACAGGAGCTTATTGCTTTCTGCAGATGACTAGCGCTAATTATGACATTCAGCACAGAGCCAAATCTCTCCCTCAGTGCGTTGCTGTAAAGCTCTCCTCATGGCCGTGGTGGAACACTGCTGGGGCACCGGGTGAACTTCGCTGGACTTGACAGTGAGACCACTGCGCTGGAGTATTTTTGTCGTCCCTCTCTGCTGATATACAGCGCGGCCCTTATAAGTCAGCGGTACACTCCTGGAAACTGCTGGTGCTCGACCATGAAGGTAGGAGGGTGTGTGGGAAAGTCCACACACGAAAGCATGTCGCTGGAGATCCTGAGCGTGGAAGCATGATCTTGTGCTAGGGCTGTAATATGGGATTTTATGCTAAAAGAAAATAAACGACTAGGATAAACTTTTCATACAAACTACACTATATGGCCAAAGGTATGTGGACACCTGACCATCGCAGCCACATGTGGTTCTTATTGTGGTTTAGTATTGGTTCTCATTGCACATAATTAAATATATATTTAAAAAAGTTGGCTTAGGGGAATGGTATTTCTGAAACCATACTCCTCCGTCATTAGGAGATTGTGAGGTTGAATTCCAAGGATACAACAACCATCCATGGTTGGGAGTCAAAACTGGCCATGCTTTCTGGGTGGGAAGGATAGTATACTCTCTCCCCTGTCAATCACAGCAACACTAGCCAATCGTGGACGTCTTTGATCTAATGTATGTGGAAGAGGGCAGATAGCCCTCTTCTTCAAATGTGATGCACAGCATTCGGAAGAAGCACGTGTTAGCCTTCACCCTCCCCTGTTGGTAGGTGTTGTATGATAGGAGAGAGCTGGCTGGTGGGTGGAAATGTGATCAAACTGGGAAGAAAATGGGAGACAAAAAAAAAAAAAAAAAAAAAAAGAAATACGGCAACAGAAAAAGGTAACGTATGATTGGGGAGGGGGGAGGGGGGAAATCACCCAAACACAAAGAAGACGGTGCGTTTCTGCAGTACTACAGCTCTGTTCTTTGGTTCCGTTTGTGCTTCACAGCTCTGTTTAGCAGCTGGCATCTACAAAAAAAAAAAAAGCTGTATCCCAAAACACACATCATGTTTGATTCATTTCCTATAGACCTGTCATCAGGTCAAATCACGTTCTTACGTTCAAACTGCACTGAAGTTTGCCTGGAAGAAGACCGAGACCACCTCGCTGAGACGCGCTCTGATTGGATGCTTTGGTTCCTACTCGTTTACGAGCGCTGTGTTCTCACCTTCACAAATCAACTGCTCCAAAGAGGGAAAACGCTTCAGGGTTCGATTCAAACAGACTAAACACTGCAAATCTGAAAGTAACCGAGCTGACTTTCTGCAACCTCCTGTCGCCAAGTTATGCAAAAACTCCCAGGTTGGATGAAAGATGGAAGTTGTCACGTCAGTCAACGACATGCACATTCAATATGTACAGTACATTAGAGTATTGGATTAGAAATTCTCAGTGATCAGAAAACGGTTAGTGCTTCCATGCTTCATGTGTCTTATGGCCAAACCTTTCATGCAGGTTTTTTTCCCCAACCTAGTCCTGCATTTTATTGCCATGAAAATGTACAGAAAACCAGCAACATGTACATTACACCAACACCTCCGTAAACAGCTCAATGATGTCTTAAAGAAGGAACATTCAGTTCCATGCAAGTCAGAGGTTCATGATCAAGGCCTCAACAACACTCAGGTGGCCACCATGGTACGGCTAAACGGAGTCGCACACCTTTTAGCCTCATTTGTTAGGTTTCTGTAAACTGAAACGTGTGACTGGGCCGCACACTGGAGCTTGTGCTTGCCTGGTGAGATAGCTAAAGAATTTATGATTTGTCCATGTGTGATGATCAAATGGACCAAACAATACAATAAGGACTGGATCTACGGCTCAAGAACATATCCATATAAACAAGAAGAAAGAGGAAGGCAATATGTCCGTTTCCCACAAACATGTCAATCATGAATAGTCTATAATAGTCTATATGTAGCTTTAACACTTCCATTGTTTTCGGGGCTCTGGGCCTTTGGAGCACTGAGTTTAGTATGATTGGTGACGCGTGAATGCTGTTTTCAAGCCCGGGAGTGGGGTTCGAGTCTGGGTTCGCGCCAACCCAATCACGGCACGGTGCGTCAGGTGTGGAAGGTATCTGTGCTGGACACCACATTTCTTGTAACGTGATTGAATAATGTGACAAACTGAACCATTGTTAATGCTTTTGTGATGCTGGGGAAAGACTTTTAGCACAGCTAAAAACCTGCTTTTATACCAGATTGACTCCATGTTAGTAGGTATTTCTGCACGATCACATCCCACACATCCAAAAAGTGCTGTTCTTTGCTGCTTGAGAGTTGGAAAAGAATTAAAAAACAGAAATGGATGAACCATGTGATGTATAGAATGGTGCAATCGAGCCACAGTTTGTGAAAGCAAACCTCACCAACAAACGAGCCCAGAATCGGTCCTGGGTGAGGACTCGGGTGTGAAAACGCTTCTAGTCTACATGGCTATAAAACCAATTAATATAAATTCAAACAAAGTACATCACATATAGAGGCTACAATACAAAGAAACAGGAAGAGAATCAGAAAAAAATCTGCAAAACTTTCAAAGAAAAAAGTATTTTTTTTTTAAACATGTGTGATTTATTTGTTATTATTTCCATGCCTAGTGTGTACAATTTATGATATATATACACACAATGTGTGTGTGTGTGTGTGATATGTGTGTGTGTGTGTATATATATATATATATATATATATATATATATATATATATATATATATATATATTATAT
>CM074922.1:24115889-24117997 GCA_037576815.1 Pangasius larnaudii | reverse complement strand
GTACCAGTAGTCAATTTCGATAATACTCAAGTAAAGTATAAATATGCCAAAACTAACACTGAAGTATCGTAACGAAGTACAATTGCTCACGTTTTTTCCACGCCTGCTAACACATATACTGTAGCCAAAAGTGATATCAGTTTAGTGTCTCAGTGACTTTGTCGAACTTTACCTGAGTGTGTTGATTTACGTTTATTATGAGTAACCCCAATAAAGTGCATTCAGCTAGCTTCTAGCTACAACAGCACAGATTCTGACAATCGCTTCTCTAGCTACTCGTCTTTGCGATGTAGGGTCAGCTGTAAACTTTCGTTTGTGTCAGATAAACAGGATTAGATGTCCTTGTAAACTATGTAAACTGGAGCTTTCAATTAAATGCTTTTCATGTTTGTGTCACTTTCATGTCTCGTAATGTACATGGTACAACACTGATTATAAAATATGCGAAATGAGCACATTTAGGAAAAAGGGAGAAGCTGTCATGGCATCAAACATTATGACACTCATATCACTGGACATAAACTGAAAGCATATGACATCTTCAGTGCCACCTTTATGACGTGGCTATGTCAGCTTTATGACACAAGGTTTAAATAAAGTGTTGCCTATAAAAAAAATGATCTTTCAACAGAAGTAGACAGCTGTAGTACTGTCAGTCCTTGATTTTTTTTTTTTTTTTTTTTCTGGTGAAGAATTAATCTTTTGGAATTTCCTGGTCTGGGAGTGTATACACACACACACACACACACACACACACACACACACACACACACACACTTTTAAGACTAAAAGTTCTCATAAGCACTGTAATATGAAAATATCTTTACATTTTACTGTATCCAGGAGAATACCTAGTAATATAGTGCATCTCTCTCTCTCTCTCTCTCTCTCTCTCTCTTTCTGTCTCTCTCTCTCTCTCACACACACACACACACACACACACACACACACACACACACACACACACACACACCCCAAATCACTCCTCATGGAGTAAACCAAAATAAGAGTAAGCCTATGATTTACAGTCTCCAACATAATTCATTTCCCTTTAGGTGCCAAAAAGTTTGTCCCTGTGGAACTTTCCTTCCTACACAGCGTTCCCCAAGTGCATGGAAACACAATGAAGTGCCCTCTAGGGTTCCCCTAAATGCAAGGAAATACGATATATATATATATATATATATATAAAACCCTCTATGGGTCCTCTACATGTGAAGAAACACAATGATTTGCCCTCTAAGGTACCCCTGTGTGTGGGGAAATGTGATACAGAGCCCTCAAGAGTTCCCCTACATGCGAGGAAATGCAATGAAATGCCCTCTAGGGTTCCTCTACACATGAAGAAACACTGCCCTCTACAGTTTCCCTACAGGCGAGGAAACACAATGAAGTACCCTTTAGGGTTCCCCTATGTGCGATGAAACGTGGAATACTGTCCACTTTAGTTCCCCTATATGTGAGTAAACATGATGAAGTGCCCTCTAGGGTTCCCCTTTATGCAAAGAAACACAATGAAGTGCCCTTTAGGGTTCCCCTATGTGCAATGAAACGTGATATAGTGCCCACTTTGGTTCCCCTACATATGAGGAACATGATGAACTGTCCTCTAGGGTTCCACTACACAAGAAGAAACATATATATGCCCTCTACGGTTCCCCTACGTGCGAGGAAACACAATGAACTGCCCTTTAGGGTTACCATATGTGAAATGAAATGTGATATAGTGCCCGCTTTGGTTCCCCTACATGTGAGGAAACACGATGAAGTGCCCTCTATGGTTCCTCTTTATGCGAAGAAACGTGGTATACTGTCCAATTTGGTTCCCCTATATGTGAGGAAACATGATGAAGTGCCCTCTAGGGTTCCCCTACGTGTAAGGAAACATAAGGAAGTGCCCTCTAGGGTGCCCTTCCCATGGTGAATATGTAAATGGTGCCCTACAGGGTTCCTCACATGTGAGAAAATGAAATGAAGTGCCCTGTAAGTGTTTCTTCATGCAAGAAAAAAGGTAGAAGAAAAACAAAAAACAAGTTAATGCCCTCTAGGTGGCTTTTTATTTTTTTGTCCTCTGCCCCTCAGGCAGCTTGTGTCTGCCCCTGCATGAA
>CM074922.1:24105889-24113389 GCA_037576815.1 Pangasius larnaudii | reverse complement strand
CAGATAGCCTGTGTTTGTCAGGTAATGTTATATGTATATAACGTGTATGTTATATGTACATAACTGCTTCAGTTTTCATTTTGTTTGATTATACATGCTATATATATATACAGTATATACACACAGCCATGTGACAAGTCATGTTATGGGAAAAAATAGAAAACAGAACTCTATTATACGATGTAAAACTTTAACACATTTAGTAAACAAACAAACAAATAAATGACAAATGTATTTACTAATAACGATTTTTGATAATTGGGATAATGAAGGAACATCTGTGAAAACAAGCTCGCATTAAATTCCCCATAGCATGATGCTGCCACCACCATGCTTCACCGCGAGAACAGTGTTCATTAGGTGATAAGCTGTCTTGTTTTTGTGCCAAACGTATCTTTTATAATTATGCCCAAAAAGTTCTACATGATCTCATCAGATCATAACACATTTTGCCACATGATGATTGAGATGGGCTTGGATGGTTTTTTTTGTTTTCATTTTATTTTTTTTTCCATTCAGCTACCCTACCCCATAGGCCAGAGATGTGAAAAATACGAGAGATTGTTGTCACATACAGGGAGTGACCAGTACTTGCCAGATATCCAGCTCCGTTAATGTTGCCGTTAGTCTCTTGGCGGCCTCTCTGATAAAACTTCTTCTTGTCTTTTCGGTAATTATGGAGGGACGTCCTGTTCTCGGTAACGTCGCTGCAGTGCCAGATTTTCTCCACTTGTGGATGATAGCCTTCATGGTGTTCCATGGTACAGCTAATGTTTAGGAAATTCTTCTTTCCTGATCAACACCTTTTGACATGTGAAATCCTCTACTTGCTTTGTAAGCTCTTTGTGGACCATGGCTTCAGCAGCCAGATGAATCCAAGATGATGTCCTACAGAAACAGCTGCTCTTTATTTGGGGTTAAACAGGAATCACTTCAGTGATGACAGACATATGATAATTACTTTTAAACATGAGTTTAAATGTGATTGGTGAATTCTGAGCAGTCAAACGAGCAGTTAAATGCCTCATTATGAAAGGGTGTAAACACTTATGCAACCAGGTTATTCCAAGTTGTTGTTTTGTTTTTTTTCTAAAGAGTTTCTATTTGTTTTTCACTTCAGTTGTATCACATTAAAGGTGGAAAAAGATCTGACGTGATTTACTTTGGTTTCATTTTTTTTAATAGGGGTGTGTAGACTTTTTACATCCACTGCATATATACTTTTAGGGTGAAGAAAAAGGGTTTCTTAAAAGTTTGGCGCATCAAACTGAAGAGCGATTAAGAGTGACAGAACACTAACAGAGGTCAGAGGTCATTTAACACACTGTGCATAGAAAACGATGACCTACAGTTTTAACTCTACGCCTACAATGTGGACCAACAATGGAGGTGTGCATAATAAGAGATAAAATGTATTTTATTTTATAATATTTTCCTATAACAGCATGCTCTAACATGTTCTGTTTCTCTTATACCACCTTGCTTACAATTTGTAATTAATTAAAGAACAATATGCCTTACTTTTTTTTTATTTTTTTTATCCATTTACAGTTATTTTTATTGTTGGGGAAGTTTTCACTTCCACTTATCACTTACGCTATCGTAGCTCTCTACCGCTGTTCCCTCACCAGCCTCTCTTTTTTCATTCTCTTGAAGTTAATGAGACAAACAAACAAACAACAAACAATGTAGCTTGTCGTATTACAGAGCTACATTAGAGCTTTACAAAGCACTGACACTGGAGACTCCTTCCACGAATACGGAAAACTTCAACACAGCAAAGATTACACGCTTTTCTTAGTTAAACAGAAACACATATTTTAATGTTTTCGTAGGAGCTATTGCTATAAAAACAATAACGTATTAGAACGAGCGCATAAATATAAACCTGTGATCCGCCTTGCAGCTGGAACTACTTTCAGAGCTGCTGTTAGAGAAAATTAATCAGCACCTTCTGACCAATCAGATTCCAGATTTCAACAGCGCTGTGGTATACAGTGCAGGGTTTAAAAATCCCAACAACAGCTTCATGCTAGTTCCTATAATAAGGTCGTCTTTTAATAAACACTTAAATCTCCATTTTGTTTTATTCTCCTTTAGTTAAAAACTGTAAGTATATGTTGTAAATAGTAAAAAAATAAAAATAAAAATGGCAGTTCATTGATCTACAGGGCGTCCGAAAAGTCAGGAATCAATGAGGGTAAAACTATATACTATAATTAATGTTGTATTTATTATTTACAACATGCGCTCTACATGATCACGCTTATGTTCTATGCATTTTCTCAGCTGCTGTATCACGTTTTTTTTGTGACGTTTGCTCAACATATTCCCAGTAGTTCCAGACTTTTCACACACCCTGTATTATGGTGCTGTTTGAGTCTTTACTATTGTGTTATCATGGCCACTAGAGAGCAGCATCGTTTTAACCTGATAAACACACTGCACGTGGTAGGACACAAGGCTTGGATCAAATCCCGATAAAGCATGTGATGAACATGACTGATTAACTCATCAGTATCTATTCTCGTCATGGCTCTTTCAGTATCTCATACTGTACATTTACAAATCATGACTTTATCTCTATTAAAAGCGCACAAGGTTTCCGGGACCGAACACACTGCAGGCAGATTTCAGGTCATTTATTCCTTTTTTGGTTTACAAACACAAGGCACCCATTGTATTTTTCCCCCAATGACATCAACTGTGGCATGTAACAATTGTTAGAGAATTTAAAAAAAAAAAAAAAAAATCATACAGCCTGATTAAAGAATATCAGAAACATATTCGCTGGATAGCTTTGGGGAAAAAAAAAAAAAAAAAGTCCTCATGATGTGAAGCTCAGGGGAAACTGAACGGCATGGAGAGAAGGCAAAACAGGACGATGGCTGTGTGTTGGCTTCGTCAAGGCCTCGGGATCAGATGTGCTCCAGCAGCAGGAGGGAGAGCTGTGAGAAGATCACAGCTGTGAAACGCCCTTTGAAACGAGGACGTGACCCGAGCAACATTCAGCAGGAAGCGTACGAACGGAATCAGTGTAGAGGAATATGCTGGCTTTAATTATCCAAGAGGAATTTCACCCAAAATGGATTTGTTTGGATTCAAAACACAGGAGACGCATGTAGTCCAAGACAGGTGTAGATCAAATTTCACACAGATCTACGCTCATTTAAGTCATTATAATGATTACCATCATTATAATCTTTAAATAATTATACACAGTATCATCATTAAAGGAATGTTCGAACATTTAAAAAAAAAAAAAAATCCTAATCTCTACCTAATGCATCAGCAGTGTATGTGTAAAATAACCAGAGGAGCATTGACACGATTCTGATTAGAGAAAAACGACAGAAATGTTCCTAAATTTCCTAACCTTTCAGTTTTTTCATTTTTTTTTTTACACTTCCTTCGAGAGACGGGATTATTTTTCTGACGTAAGAATTTGTCGTTTTACGTTATCTACATAGCCGTGCGGGTTTGATCACGCATACATGGCATAAAACATTTAGGAAAAAAATATTTAAAGCAACCAGATTTTCTTCCTCGTCAGTGTTCGAAAGCTGGATACAACAACTTAAGATTAGTTTCTTGAATCTGATTGGTCAGAAGGTGTTGATTAATTTTCTTTTAGCAGCAGCTCTGAGAGTAGTTCAAATCGCAGGTTTACACTAATGTGCTCATCCTAGTGCGTTACGGTTTCTATAGTAACAGCTAATTCACATAGACTTCACTAATTGTGAAGAACTTCACTATTGTTTCTATAGTAACAGCTAACTCACAGAAGACGCTCCATAGAATCAAAGTCTGACAATAAATAGATTAAAAAAAATAATAATAATAAGGGTTATTATTCAACAAAGAAAAACGTTAATGGAAGAAGTCTCCAGTGTCAGTGCTTCGGAAGTTTCCGTAAGTTTTCCACCACGGGAAAATCGTCAGGAAAGCTACATTTTTCTTAAAGAGAGAGAGAGAGAGAGAGAGAGAAAAAAAAAGCGAGGCTGGTGAGGGAACACGTATTTACAGCTGCTATAACGTAAGCGATAACAGAAACTAACTTCCACGAGCTTAAATGTAGCTATAAACGGTTAAAAAGCATGACGTGTTGTTAGTCTTGATAAACTGGGTGGTAACTTGGATCATATCACGCGACCCTGTCGTGGATTATTTTCCTATAACAGCACATCTCTAAGTGTTTCATTTCTCATGTGTTTTAAACATTTATTGATGGAATTCAGCAACGGTCCTTAGACGACCATTACATTTGTTTTTTTCTCAATAATGATGAAATTTTTTTGTCAGTGTTAATCACATATACAGTACTACAGATGCACTGGATAGAGCTGGGGACAAAAAAAAAAAAAGCCTGAATATTTCTTTAATTTAAAGTAGTCACATGCATTTTACTAAACACTCTGGAAACAAGGATGGAATATTCAAATCTTTATTGCTACCAAGAAACTGGGGTGAAATACACACTCTCTCTCACAGTCTGAGGTGTTACGGTTGTCCCTGGAGGTCAGGTTACGGAACGCTGATTATGAACGGTTATAAAATGCTCCAGTAAAACAACACACACACATTTATCTCTCTGCACTCCTCTCCACGCTTGTTATTGCATGTCTGTTTTTTGGGGTCTGTTCTCGCTGTAAATGAAGCTTTGGTATTAGCTGCATAGGTGTCACTTTATTAAAAAAAAAAAAAAAGGACCTGGATGTTGATAATAGCTATTCTGGACTGTTTACGAAAAAGTAATGGCACCCTACAAATCTATCTCCAGGTGAAATTCCTCTTGCGCTCAGTGTAACGATTCCAGTGTTTTCCCAGATGCTGTTTTCAAAAACATTCCACAAGCAGCAGGAATATCAAGAGGAGCTTTACTTTCACACCACAGAAAGCACTTCAAGCTCACACTTACGCAACATTGCGAACGCGACATCACAGAGTCTGGGCCGGCGTGACCGACTTCCATTCAGAGAAACGTGAGCTGAGCAGCCGAGAAATGACAGAGTAACATGAAGCGGCTGTAAGCGGAGTACATTATACATTAGAGTTCCTGAAGTCTATTTCCGTCATAAATAAATAGCCCCTGACTCTAGAAATGCTTGTTAATGAAAGTGTCATCTAAACGGTACACAAATGCTTTAGAAAACCTGTAAGTGCTTTTCATCCTCCAATAATTTGAACATTCAGGCACGATATACAACCCAGACACATCTGGTTCGTGAACCGAGCCTCCGTAGCTGCGGCTGTGAAAAAAATCTTATGAAAACAATCACACTTCCTATTCACAGCGCTGAGGAAAACTCGCATGATTAAGTTCTTGACAAATGATTAGTAAATCTATGTATTTACATATATAAAAGATGAAACCTGAACTGTAAGTTGTGTTTGGTGGGAAAAAAAAGAAAGCTTGTGCTGTGGTCAGGTCGAACTTCCTGTATCATTCTCAAGAAAAAGAACTTCCTCAAAAAAAAAAAAACAAAAAAAAAAACTAAAAATGTGTGTCAATGCAAAATACCTTCGACGTTAGTGTGCTAGTCCAACTGAAAAAGCAACAAGAGTTACTCGCACAACCTCGCGACTGTTAGCATAACAGCAACTTTCCAAAAACCTGCAACCGTTTTAAATAAATCTTAGTCATAAATAAGTTATTAGGGAAGGAAAAAAAAAAAAAGAATGCTGATGAACCAAGCGAGTTAACCTAAAGGACTGAGCGAACATATCATAAAATAGGAAATAGGCACAGAGCAGTGAACTAGCCATCGCGTCCATGTGCTTGATTCGGGAAGTTTGGGAAACGAGTCACGGACATCTGTAAACTGTGACGGAGAATCGTTTACAGTGCATGGACTGGTCTCGAACCCTGTTGCGTCACGCTTTCTACAAAGCAGTCGTTGGTAACTGACCCTAACGGGGGCGCTCTGGAGGCCAGAGCTGGAGCTTATGCATAGCTATTGTAGAAAAGAGAGAGAAGACAAGAGAAGGAGAGAGGGAGAGGATGAGAAAGAGGGCAAGGTTCAGTATTTCATGGTGCTGGACGCCCTGAAGTAGGACAGGAACTTGAAGCACAGGCTGACCACGAAGTACCAGATGTGGCGCGCCATCTGCGAACGTGCGATGAAGACACGCCAGATCAGGATCACCAGGACTGTGTTGAAGGTGTAGCGGATGTTTCGCAACCTGGAGACACGAAAGCGCAACGACAAACCATGCGTCACTGAAATTTACACATTATACAGGAGTGAACTCACTGCTGATAAGAAAAAAAACAAAAAAAAACTGAAACCAAAAAATCCTCTCAGGGCATGTTTATATTTATATGTTTATATTTTAAGAAAAAGTTCCTCCATTTTCTCCCTAAACTGGTCCAGGCCAATTCCCGCCCACCAGCCAGTGCTCCTCTACCATAGGACATCTATCAACCGGGGAGAGTGAACGATAACACGTGCTTCCTCTGAAGTGCCGCGTCACATGGTAACACACTCAGAGGAAAGCGCTATCTACCCTCTTCCACATACATGAGCCCACAGACACCTCCGAATGGCAAGTGTTGCTGTGATTGACATGGGAGACAGAGTAGGCCCCTCCCACGCAGAGAGCACAGCCAATCTTGCACTCTTGAACTCCCGGACTGTTGTGGCATCATTGGGATTCAAACTCGCAATCTCATGAATACCTCCATTTTTTTTTTAAATAACTAAGGATACAATAATCCCGCGCTCTTTTTTTTTTTTTTTTTTTTTTTTTTTTTTAAATCCAAGGCGCATGAATTTACAGGTCAAATTTCATCTGGAAAAAGCAAATGTATGAATTTTTTTCATGTTTGTTTTTTTTTTTTTACCGCTGCTTTAGCTAAAAAAGCAGAGAAGCGTAGTTTTCAGGCTCTAAACGTACCTCTGCATTATATTCTAGCTCTTACAGCTTCAGAAGCAGCTGCTGTACTGCAGATTCACCCATTACAGCACCAATCAATTAGGACGCCTATCAAATAACCCTAAGCCTGAAATATGTGATGGTGTCATTATGTAAAGTAAGTGTTCACCCAGCGGCCACTTCATTTCAACGTAAAGTAATACTAGCTGTACCTAACAGACTGCTGTAGCTTTTACAGTAATGTGTAATCCATAAAGTCTTGGCACCATTATATTCAGAAGCAGATGAATAGAAACTTGTCTTGCACTATACACAGTCCGTTCTTTCATATACGACAACAGAACAGAAACATTAAAATGCACGCATGTATGCACAAAATACTTAAGGCTAAAACAGGCAATGGACTCCCTACGAGCTTCGTCATGAAGTAGAAATGAGAGAAGTGGACGAGACATAAAATCTCATATCGAATAAATAGATGTCCATACTAATTAATAGAAATTTTGATCATTTGTTGACCTGCCCCCGATCTTACCCTCTCAGGCTTGAGCAGTCAGGACACAATTTAATGTTTTATTTATTTAAAATATAATGTATAATTATGTACAAAAGTTATTTCATCTT
>CM074922.1:24070427-24085336 GCA_037576815.1 Pangasius larnaudii | reverse complement strand
CTCAGGTCCGGCAGGGATTGTAGGTGGGGGGAGTGAATGACCAGCACTCTCTTCCACCCTCAATACCATGACTGAGGCGAGACACTGAACCCCCAACTGCTCCCCGGGCGCCGCAGCAAAAAAGGCTGCCCACTACTGTGTGTGTGTGCGCACTTGGATGGGTTAAATGCAGAGAACAAATTCTGAGTATGGGTCACCATACTTGGCCACAAGTCACTTCTCAGCACTGTCTGGCAATCTGATGGACGAGTCTGGGTTTGGCGGTTGCCAGGAGAACGGTACTTGCCTGACTGCATTGTGTAAAGTTTAGTGGAGGAAGGATTATGGTGTGGGGTTGGGCTTGGCCCGTTAGTTCCAGTGAAAGGAACTCTTAATGCAATTTCATGCTCCCAATTTTGTGGGAACAGTTTGGGGATGGCCCCTTCCTGTCCCGACATGACTGCGCACCAGTGCACAAAGCAAGGTCCATAAAGACATGGATGAGCAAGTTTGGTGTGGAGGAACTTGACTGGCCTGACCTCAACCCGCTAGAATACCTTAGAATAGAGTGGAGACTGTGAGCCAGGCCTTCTCATCCAACATCAGTGCCTGAGCTCACAAATGCGCTTCTAGAAGAATGGTCAAAAATTCCCATAAAACTCCTAAACCTTGAGGAAAGCCTTCCCAGTTGAAGCTGTTATAGCTGCAAAGGGTGGGCCAACTCCATATTAAACCCTACGGATTAAGAACGGGATGTCATTAAAGTTCATGTGCATGTAAAGGCAGACGTCCCAAAACTTTTGGCAATATAGTGTATATAATGGATAAGGAATGAAAACTCCTTCAAGATTTCATCACATCAAGGTTAACACTGGCACACAAGTCTTACTCATAATAAAATCAAATCTTGTAAGACGATTTTACAGAAGGAGCCGAGCCCGTGTTGCGCAGCGTGATTCTCTCCAAAAAGCCACTCGGCGTTTCTGAGAGTGAGCGGGCCGAGTGTTCTTCTCTCTGCAGCCACGCCGGCGTTAAACACACGCTTTAATCAGGACAAACCTCTGGAGTCGCCTCTCCGCAAGTCAGAGATCTGACAGATCCTCACTGTACACGAGGTAATGTACCTCATGCAGGACAGATCTGGGACTCCTCTGACACACACCGGTACGGCGGATGCAGATCGGCCCCGGAAATTCACATCCAGACGTGTGAATAATGAATGCTCCGTATACTCACGCTGCCCTGAGAGGAGGCTCTTGGGAATCGAGCCTGACAGCAGTGATAATAAACGGATACTGTACTCTAGAGAGATGGTTTATAGGACAGAGGATGAGATTAGAAATAAAATGTCTTTAATAAATTTGAAGAAGGGCTGAATCAAGGTCTGATGAGAGGAGTGGGACATAGGGATGGGCGATTTGTTAAAAAAAAAAAAAAACATGATATCATGATTCTCAAAAGATATTTGTACGATGTGTATCATGATATACATTAAAAGTGGCAACAATTCAGTAGTGTTACATTAGTTTTTAATTCCTTTTTGATAATACTTTTTTAACATCTACAAAAATGAGTTTATTTTTAGATTTCATGTTTAAAGAAAAACAAAAATCATTTTATTTATAATAAACAAATATTTAACAATTGAAAAGGTTAAAAGGATTAGGACTAAGTGCAAAGTTTTAACATCAAATCAGGTGCTTCCAATATGTTTGTACTTGTATTACATTTTTTTAAAAAAAATCATAATAAAAGGATATCATAAAATATTATACCATTTTTATACCACAGCGTGGTTGAAAGATCAAATTTAGTATTTTCGGAAAGTAGTTCTGGCTGTAACATGAACGATAGGTTAATATTATCGCGCTCGTTCTAACACACTACTGTTTCCATAGTAACAGCTCATATACAGGGACTTAATAAAGAGATTCTAAAAAAAAAAAAAAAAAACCAAAAAACATGTTGTATAATTGTTGATGTGGTGACTTTTTTTTTTAGGAGACACTTTTAACATTTATGGAAGGCATCTCAGTTGTAAGCACTCTCAGTCTCAGTTACGCTTTCCGTTTTCTTGGTAAAATGGCAGGCGGCGCTTTGTGTGTGTGTGGGTGTGTGTGTTAGAGAGAGAGACAGAGAGAGAGAGAGAGAGAGAGAGAGAGAGAGGAAAAGAGAGAAGTTGCTGTTTATCACAGCTAAAATGTAGACGAGAACAGGAACTAACTTGATTGTTGGACATTGCACAACATTATGTCTGACCATAAACCATTAAAATGTTCAACGTATCATTCTTTAATAAGTGAAGATTTGTAATCATTGGAAAATCAATGTGGAATAAGCGGAATAACACACTCCAGACCGTACGGTTATAAAGAAATCAGGCACTTTGGGGGGTAGTGGCAATCAGCTTGCGCGTTGTGCCCTATCACACCCCCCCCACCCCACCCCCGACAAGGGACAAGACCTACTAATCAATTCATTAAGCCTAATTATACCATATTATATGGCTGCTCAATTCTCAAATCTGATTGGTCAGAAGGTGTTCTATCACTCTAACAGTGTAATTCCAATCACAACTTTATATTATTAACACGCTCGTTCTAATACACTGTTGTTTCTACAGCTCGTACACAGAGTCTTGTATGGCGGACGCTCCGCATGCAATGGAAGACTAATAATAAATGGATCAAACACCATGTTTTTTAACAAATAAAAATTGTATAACTGTTGATATGGTGATATAGTTTTCTGTGAGAAGACATTTATTTAACGTTTATGGAAGGAGTCTCCAGTTTCAGCGCTTTGTAACAGTCAGTAAGTTTTTCACTACAGGAACGTTTTCAGGATGGAGGAGTTTCTCAGTAACATGACAAGCTGCAATTTTGTGAACAGGAATGAAATATAGAAATAATTACACTAATTCTAAGATAGATAGATAGATAGATAGATAGAAAGATAGATAGACAGAGACAGAGAGACACAGAGAGGCACACTGAAAAAAAGAGAGTCAGATAGATACAGAGACTCGGACAGACACAGAGAGAGAATGACAGAGAGACAGAGTCAGATAGATACTGACAGAGAGAGTGAGTGAGGTAGGCATAGACAGAGACAGAGAGATTCGGATAGATACAGACAGTGAGAGAGACAGATAGACAGAGAGACAGACAGATAAATACACACACAGAGAGACTGAGTCAGAGATACAGAGACACAGATAGAGAGACAGAGAGAGAAAGACGAGAAAGACAGAGACAGAGAAATTCAGATACAGACAGAGAGAGACAGACAGACAGATAGACAGAAAGAGAGAGAGTGACAGACAGACAGATACAGACAGAGAGAGAGAGAGACAGACAGACAGAGAGAGAGAGAGACAGAGAGAGACAGACAGACAGATAGACAGAAAGAGAGAGAGAGAGACAGACAGATACAGACAGATGCAGACAGAGAGTGAGAGAGACAGACAGACAGATAGACAGAGAGAGAGAGAGAGACAGACAGACAGAGACAGACAGATACAGACAGATGCAGACAGAGAGAGAGATACAGAGAGACAGACAGATACATTCAGGTAGCTACAGACAGAGAAATTGAAACAGATAAACAGAGACAGACAAAGATACAGACAGATATAGACGGAAGGGCGGGCAGAGAGAGAGAGAGAGAGAGAGAGAGAGAGAGCTATCAGACAGGATACAGTTTCTTTCTGTGTCACTTACAGCAGATGAAGTTCGTATCCAGTGAGAGTAAACTGAGTTTGAGAGTAAACTGAGTTTGGGGTGAAACTACAGTTAAGGGACACTTCACTTTCTGAGAGGAAAATAAATCCACACTGTCAATACACAACTTATTTGTACTAGTCAAGCACAGTCAGGGTGTCATTTACTGCATTTCTATTCCACTGAAATCACTCACAAATAAACTTTGAGTCGAACCTGAGTGTATGTGTGTGTGTATGTGTGTGTGTGTGTTTTCACAGCAGCAGCAGCAGATAGGCGCCGCTTTCTGACTGCACCACTGCGCTACAGCTAACGGCGCTAACGCTCCACATAAGCGTGCATTTCTGCAAACTAACCCTCATTAACGCCGGCAGAAATCCCACAAACATGGAAGAGTGGAGCGCAGGAGCTTAAAAAGCCACCGCTTACCTCAGATAAGGAATATCCACCACCCTGGACTCCTGCGCTTACACACAGCACAACCGGCGCGGCTCCGCTTCAGCACTGATGCCACACGCATCCGTGGCGCGCTGCCTGCCGGAGCTCCAGAGTTAGCATTAGCTTAGCTTCAGAGAGCAGCACCGGGTTGCCAGGCAATGGAAATCAAAGCGCGTGTGACGTCACCTCACCACATACACGCCGAAAAGTTAAAATAAATAAATAAATTTTAAAAATTATTATTATTATTATTATTATTATTATTATTATTATTATTATTATTATTATTATTATTATTAATCATCATCATCATACAATTAATACTACTACTACTAATAATAAATACTATTAATAATAATAAAACAATAATAATAACATGTAAAATTAAAAGTGTAATATTAATTGTTTAAAGTCTAAATAAAAATGATGTAAGGTGACATATTTAATGTAACTTATACTGAATATTATTTAAAATTATAGAATAGTTTGTTTGGTTTGATATTTATTTATTTCACATACCATACATGAATTCAAGTATTAAATAAATTTAATTTATTAAAAAAAAAAAAAAGCTGTGAAGTGATGTGGTTAAAAATACTGGCCTTCTTTATTTATTTATTTATTTATTTATTTATTTATTTATTTATTTATTTATTAGGTCTTGTAAAAAAAGTGTAAAATATCAGTTCAAGTTATAACTTACATTGAAATTTTGTACTCAGAGTCATTTGTTTAATTTTTTTTTTCTTGTTTCCCAGGAAGGTTTGTGACGAGAATCTTTGACATTACAAGCTGTACATTGATCAGCTATGATGGAAATGTGATGATCTAGGTCACCTTATTAGAAAATCTTGATATTAACCATATCCATAGCAAGCAACTTTATGACGGATGTTGCTGCTTTATGAGTCTCTCTTACGAAAGTTAATAGAGAACTAAAGCTTTTCTAACTCCATTTCATGTCAGGCAAAAAAAAAAAAAAAAAAAAAAAATGATTAATGAGTGCAACAGTCTACACAGGCACCAGTTTGGTTAAACATTTTTATACATTTTTATGCATTTTTTAAATGGTGTCCAACAGGCTTAGGAATGTACCACAATATAGAAAAACAAAGAAATACAGGAGGATATAGAGATATAAAGATGTGTTTCTGATGCCAGCTTGTCAAACACAGAAGAAAGCAAAGTGAGGTGATGTACACTGATTACATGCAGTGCCCTGAGTCAAAAGGGCAGTAATGTCTGCAATAAATGTCAGGACTTTTCCAGTTTGGCAAAGAAGAGGACTGCAGAGAGAGAGAGAGAGAGAGAGAGAGAGAGAGAGAGAGAGAGAGAGAGAGACCCGGGGAGGACAGACTACTCAGCCCCTTATCTCAGGAACCTAGACAACTTTAGAAATATTAATGTTTCTGTTTACATTTCAACTACCCCTCTCTCTCTCTCTCTCTCTCTCTCTCTCACACACACACACACACACACACAAACACACACACACACACAGATACACAAACACACAGAAAAATGTACTATGTATTACATGCATAAGAAACAAAACAAAGGTCCATAGTGACATTTCCTTTCTGCTCTTCTATCATCATCACCACTTCCTCTTCCTTCTGGTCATGAATGTTAGGAATGATTGTGTTGTCATTGCACAAGTCCTCTCCTGTGTTGTCTGGAGTGTTCATGATGATGTTTGAATATATATTTCCTTTGTGTCTGTTGCTCTTTCCACCATGCTGCATGACCTTTGCTGAGAAAACAGGCACAGACGGATTATCCACTAAATCTTTATTTATTTATTTATTTTTTTCAGAGAATCCCAGGTGTGAATGTTTTGCCCCTATGTGTGAATGAGTCCTATTCAGGGCATATTCCTCACAGAAAGTGTTCCTGGGATAGGCTCCGGCTCCACCGAGACCCTAACTAGGATAAAACACTTACTGAGAATGAATGAATGAATGAATGAATGAATGAAAGAATGCTCTAAACATTAACTGAGTTTCTAGTAAAAGCAGATGTGGGACTGATGTCTGATTGTTTTACGTAGATCATATATTCAAAAGTTCTCTCTCCGTGCTCTCCTTGTACGTTTTGGTTAAAACAAACGGGAGATTGACCAGCTATTACTGTAAAATCTATGAACACATCTGCACTGTAAAATGTTTTTTTTTCTGGTTTCTTTACAAATTTTAACGGTCCTTTCCTTATTTTTTCCTTATAGCATCCATGAGCAAGAGAAGTAGTGTGTCCTCAAAGAAAGAGAGCAAAGAGAACAGGCCTGTAACTTAAAGTCTGACAACAGAGCTGTGAAAGAGCTGATGGTGTGAAACATGTGACCAAGAATAAGTCTCCTCAGACTGATCAGACAGCTTGTGAGATAGCTTGAGGAAGCACTGAGAGACACAGTTATACGTGAGAGTTGGAAGGAAGTGTTATCAGGAGTGCTACACACACGAATCACAAAGCAGGCAGTGGCGGTCTCAGTAAACAGTAATAAACAGTAATACACACTAACAGTACTAAATAACAGTGAGGAAGGCAAGCTTATCTCAAAAGGTAACAGTACAGGATCAACAATATAAAGGATCTTCACAACAAGAAACAGAAATGTTTTTAGCTTAATATCACACAAACATTTGAGCTGAAGGGAAAAGGAAATAGATAATCCTGGAAGTCTGAGACATGCACATTATATTTTTTACTCCAGCAACTGGAAATATAGTGCGCCTTCTTTGAGACGTTCTTTTCAGACCTGCTGTTTAGAGGTTATGTGGGATTTTTTTTTCAGGTGTTCCTGAAGCTCATAATAACCATTATGGAGGTTTACGAATGTTGCCAGGCAACGTTGCCATGGAGATCCCACTTGGATTTGGTTGCACAATAAGCTGATGACTATTTACTCCTAGGTGGCTAATGCCAGGGTTAATATGGAGCATTTAGCAAGCAGAGCAGTTTCTTTAGAGCAAATGGAGTGGAGCATCAGTTTCAGCACCTGTTAGAACATACATACCCTTCTGTCCATCGGTGAGGCCAGGCTATGTCACTCCAATGCTAACTTCATACTCTCTCTCTCTCTCTCTCTCTCTCTCTCTCTCTCTCTCTCAATCTCTAGTCTGCTTTGGCTGTAATTAAGGCGTGAACACTACAGCTTCAGTTTCAGCTGCTGTGCATGTGGAAAAAGACACCCTGAACCTCATCTTAAGTGAAAGAAAGGATATTTTAGTAGTAGATACTAATTCCACAGGCCTTCTTATTCATTCTTTCATTCTTATTCTTATTCATAGATTCATTCATTCATTCTTATTCTCATGCATAGATTCATAGGCACATTAACAATTAATCTTTAAATATTCATAGGTATATTAATGATATAATAATAATAATTCAATTTGAAACAGGAAAAAGGCTTATAGGAACCTAAAAGCTACAATTGTTGCAACAATTGAAAAAAAAATTGTAGGAAAAAATTAAAATTTTTATTAAAACATCAAATTCTAATTCACAGGTCCAGACATATTTAAGTGACTCAGCTATATTTTGAAAAACTTTGGAATTATGAAGCTGGGCTAACAATTTCTAAAAATATTTCTCTTACAACATATGTAAGTGCATAAGGTGCTAGTTAGTTAAACAGCAATCTGCTGGGGTTAGTGTTACCACCCTGAAGTTGATTGTCTTCATATAAACATCCCAAAGTGTTTTATTCCTCTTATACCACAGCAATTATCCAACGATTACGTTTGTAAAATGAATTGAAGAGCACATCATACCTTTTATCGATTTAAGGTAACATTTAATGTTGTGAAACCACCATGAAACAAGGTAGTTCCTGTTCTCACTTATGTTATAGCAGCTACAAACTGTCATTCCTCACCAGACTCTCTTTTTTTTTTCTTTCTCTTGAAGTTAAGATAAAATAAAGATCAAAACATGAACAAGAAAATCCTCTGTCCTGATGACTTGGCAGAAAATGTAGTTACCGCTTTACCTCTGATTGGTACAAAGCACTAACACTGGAGACTCCTTCCATAAATGCTAAATAAACATCTCATCAGAGAAAGCTTCACTATATCAACAGTTACACTCTTTGTGTTTAAAAATCTGTTAAAAATAAAACCTTGCCATGCAAATTCTGTGTAAGGTGTTACCATAGAAACAATAATATATTAGAATGAGTACATTAATATAAACCTGTGATTTATACCTTACAGCTTGCCTTAATGGCACTTTTTAGCAGATTTTTTAAAAATCTTCATAATGTACTCTTTTGTACTCAATATTTTCGTTATTTTTAGTGGAAATCTGCAGTATTAGTGACTCATGATGCTACATCTGAAGGTCAGAATAGACAACATTGTCATTCTGCTTTACAGTAAACGTGTAACAGAGAACATTTTGTGTGTGCGTGTGTGTCTCTGTGTATGTGTGTGTGTGTGTGTGTTTCATCTGATAGTATACTACAAAATAAACGCTGCAGTTGGAACCACTTGGGAAACTGTATCTGTCTTTTCAACATGTGCAAAATCTTTCTTTCCTGAAAAAAGGACTGAACATTTTTACAATTTCTACAAAAGTGCTGTACAGATCAAAATGGATTAAACTGAACGAAATCTTCAGACCTAAAGGTCATCACTTCTTGCCTCTTATTCAGCGGAACCACAGTCTGCAGTAAAATGTGACTCCTTTTATCTCTGCTCTGTTTTATTGACTGACTGAAACAAAACCTGTTCGGGACATGTAAATCCAAAATGGCTCATGTTCCATCTATGACCTTCACGAACATGGTGTGTTTTCAGCCCAGAGGCATTTTCCTGATGCCACATGTGTTTTGTCAGGCTTTTAACAGGCACACTCAGCTTCCTGGCTTGTGATTGAGCAGTGCACAGTAAACCTGCAGGACTGGTTAAACCCCTAAAATACTGTAATAAATTTAACAAGAAAATTTGTCTAAGAGTATTTTGACTGTATGTGGAAGACATGTAAAGTGCATGGACATGAGATTAGACTTTTGCTTTTGTATAAATAAAAAGTATTAAAAGCAACTGAGATGAACTGTTGTCATTATTTAATGTGGAGGGATGTCTCAGTGTTTCTTCCCGATTTAATGACCCTGTTGTCCCCTGTTTGCTACTCTAACACCCCCATCTCCTGTATAAAAGCCCCAGGTTTAACTGGAGATGTCAGATTCCACCATGGCTCTCTTGGCTCTCTGGATCTTTGCAGTTCTCCTCTGTCTTGTGTGCCATTCATGTGCTGCCCTTCTCAGTGGTAAGAACATCACTTTTAGCACTATATGACCAAAATGGTGCACATAAAAGTTCTCACATTAATTAACGTAATATACTCATATATTCAGGAGCAAAGTGTGGCTCTCCACAGCTAAGAAGCACCTTCGATCGCTATCTGAGGATCGTCGGAGGTTCACAGGCGCTTTACGGTTCTCACCCCTGGCTGGCATGTACCGTCCTAATTAATGCAGTCTAATGAAGGGAAATGGAGGGGGATTTAAACTCGAGTGCATGATTTTGCTGTACACAGGTGAGTAAAGTGAGCTGTGTGTTTTTACCCAGGTGTCTCTGAGGTTCAGAGGATCTCATTTCTGTGGCGCTGCCATCCTCACCGACCACTGGCTTCTGACTGCAGCTCATTGCTTCTCTACTTCCACAGAGTGAGGACTAATATTACATCTTTACACCTATAATAATAATAATAATAATAATAATAATAATAATAATAATAATAATAATATTTTACTGGACATGTGTGTTATCTCTTTTACACAGATTATATTTGTAATCTGTATAGTTCACCAACCATGATGGCTAGTCGGTTTCCAAATATAGTAGCCAGTCAACATTATCACCAGCCAAATAAGTTTTAATTTAAATGGATTGAAATAAGACATATTAAGAGTAGAAAAAATAAAGTGCAGCACAAGTAAAGTGCAAGCGTTAGAGATCAGTTGTAGGCACAAGAAAACAGGAATGCTTGTTTTTAAATCTGGATTTAAAAATGGCTACACGAATTATTTTTTGCACGTTGTACCATTTATGAAGTAACCCTCCTCCATTATCACACTCACACCTCACTCATCTTTTGTATTGTGCAGTTTTTCTCTATTTTCTCAAAGCTTATGTATATTGGATATACGTGTTTATGTAAATTGTACAGTATACAGTGTGTGATATTCATACAATAGTGCATATAGTGTGTATGATATGTGTATTGACTTTTTAATACTGCTTAATGAGGGCCTAGGCAGCAAGAGCAGCAATGTGGCAATAAATATGATTTGATTTGATTTGACATGGTGATGTTTGTGTAGAGAGTTCCTGCGTGGTGTGGAGGCTGTGGTGGGCGAGTATGACCAGAGAGTGGTGGATCGTGGTGAGCAGAGGTTTGGTGTGAAGAATGTGATGCTTCATGAGCAGTACCATCATACACTTCCTATGAACTATGATATTGCCCTGCTGGAGCTGAAAGGACACATCCACTTCAGCAAGTTTTTAAAATTATTTATTTATTTATTTTTACCAAAACACCCACCCCATACACTATACTATAAAATCCTAAAAAAGCAGCTTAAATGTTGTGGAATGTATGTGAGACAAGTTACTATTGAAAAGAACCATATTAGGTTGCGTGCATTAACGTAAACCTGTGATTTTATTTCCAGGCAGAACTACTGCTGTTATAGAAAATTAATCAACACCTTCTGATCAATCAAGATTGAGAATTTAACAGCGCAGAGGAATAATTAAGAATATAAATGTGTAAATGTATATTATAAAAAATGTAACTATAAATGAATAAAATTATATTGTGTCTTTCTTTTATAAATAAAATATAAAAATAGCTGTTTATTGGCAAATTGCTGTGGCATAAGAGGAATAAAATACTTCAGGAAGTGCTGTTATTGAAAAAAAAAAAATTCTGGGCAGTATTAATAACTCCACTTTGCATCAGGCTGAATCACACCACCCAATCATTGATTATTTTCCTAGAACAACATTTCAGTGCATCAACATGGATTAATTATTTGCTTAACAACGGATAAACTTGTCACAGCACTATTAACTAAACCATAGGAACACTGAATATGTTTTTTTTCTTAACGTTGAGTGCATATCACTGGCAGGTGACTTTGCTCAGCCTGTATGTCTTCCTCTTCCTGGTGAGATCTTCCCACCAACGACCACGTGCAATGTTGCTGGATGGGGACGGACAAAAGAGAGTAAGAAAACAGAAGATTTAATCACATGGATCATGACTTTAATGGCTACCTTTCTGAGAATTTAGGAGTTTTGCTTATTCCCAGGAGGTCAGACGGCTTCAGTTCTTCATGAAGTGCAGTTGAACCTGGTGGATCCAGCAATCTGCAAGCACATCCTACAGACCCTCAGTCCAGGACTGCAAAACCTCACAGTGCTGTGTGCTGGACCAGAGAGAGGAGGGAAAGATGCCTGCCAGGTACTAAAGCAACATCCATCAACCACATTCTTAAAGGAATTGTTTGGCAAAACTATCCACTTACCAGAAAAAAAAGTCTATCAGCTAAGACATTTTGGTGTTCAGTGTTTGTTTCTGAAGCAACATATTCCATAAATGCTACAAAGGATAACAAGTAGCTACCAGGTAAAAGAACTGTATCCTACAAAATATTTCCCTCAAACCAGACTTGCTGGTGTGGTTTAGGACAAAGTGGGACTTACTACCATCTATAAATATGAGCAAAACTTCACTGTATCAGTGAATGCTGTAATATTATGACTGCAGCCATCTTAGAAAACTGGAAACAATTTTCTTGTCAGCTCAATTTTTGGGATTTGTCCTAGCCTCAAAAAGTTTGACTGATAGAATAGTTCATTGCCTCATTTTCAGTAGCTGCTTTATCCTTGTCAGGGTCACAGTGGATCCGGAGCGTATCCCAGGGACACTGGGTATGAGGTGGGAATAATTGATGGTGTGACATAACTAAACAAAAATGATTAAAAACCATACAAATCAAGACGAGCTAGCTGAGGTGGGTGGGCATCTCAGCCCCTGCTGAACACTGGTAAACATTGTAAGGTAAGATAAGTAAGAGAGAGAGGAGAAAGTTATGAGAAGCATAAATATAAAGAAACTATAAAGCTATGAAAACTATGAGCATAAATATAAAAATATAAACATTTAGGGAAATAAAAATAGAGGCATTAACTGTACGTTAGGATTTGCAGGATGTGCAAAAGTGACCAGTGCAAATGCTCACAGTTTGAAGTAAGAAGGTGCAGTACAGCAGTCTGAGTTGTGTGCGTTAATGTAACGCATATGAAACAGCAAAGTGGGGTTTTTCGTTAATGTAATGTGTAATGTCCATGGAGGTGGATAAGAGACCATGGTGGGTCCTGGGTATTGATGAGGCCAGTTGGAAAAAAACTGTTTTTGTGGTGTGAGGTTTTAGTCTCGATGGACCGCAGCCTCCTGCCGGAGAGGAGTGTCCTAGGTGAGAGGGGTCAGGCACAATCTTAACTGCCCGCTTCAGGGTCTTGGAAATGTTCAGGTCCTGAAGAGGTGGCAGATTGCAGCCAAACAACTTCTCAGCAGAGTGAATGACACGCTGCAGTCCGCTTTTGTTCTTGGCAGTGGCAGCAGCGTACCAAATGGTGATGGAGGAGGTGAGTATGGACTCGATAATGAGGTGTAGAAGTGCACCATCATTGTCTTTGGTAGGTTGAACTTCTTTAGCTGCTGCAGGAAGTACATCCGCTGCTGCATTTTTTTTAATCAGAGAGTTGATGCTTAGCACCCACTTGAGGTCCTGGGTGATGATGGTTCCCAGGAAGCGGAAGGAGTCCACAGTATCGACTAGGCAGTCACACAGGTTGATGGGGGCGGGTGGGGCTGGGTTCTTCCTGAAGTCTACCACCATCTCCACTGTTTTCAGTGTTGAGCTCTGCATCAGGTTCTGACTGCACCAGGTCACCAGATGGTCAACCTCCCACCTGTAGGCAGACTCATGAACCCAATGAGGGTGGTGTCTTCCGCAAACTTCAATAGTTTGATGGACTGTTGACTTTTGGTGTAGCTGTTAGTGAAGAGGAAGAAGAGTAGAGGAGAAAGAGCACAGACTTGGGGGGAACCAGTACTGATGGTATCCATATCCATCCTCACCGGGAGAAGTGGAAAAATGAATGACTAATGAATTAATGAAATTAATACTTGCTGTATTCCATAGGGGGACTCAGGTGGTCCTTTGCTGTGCCCACGGGCAGATGGACAATGGGTGGTTGTCGGAATCACGTCTTGGGGAAAAGGATGTGGACGCAGCTGGATCAACAACAGGATGAAACCCCTGATTGGAAGAAGCTCACCCGCAGTGTTCACTAATATCCCCGTGTTCATCAAATGGTTGCTCCAGAAAGGTTTGCCTCATGTGTTAGCATAAACACAGTTTGGAGAAGGGGTTCAATATATATGCAGATTTTGAAGTAGTTTCCCATTTGAGTCATAGTGTTTATGGGAATAAATCTGATATATGTGGCTTTCCTTCATTCAGGAAAAATAATCTCCCAGTTAAGTGTACAAGACGGAGTTCTAACAGGCAGTGAGGGAATTATACGATACCCGGTTAACCCAGGCCTGAACTACAGCAACAATGAGTGAGTCCTCACTCTTTCTGTGTTCCTTCTTAAGGTGTACAGGAGGACTGACAATGGCTTTTGTTGTTTTGTGGGCAGGGCATGCTCCTGGTCTATCAGTGTACCAGGTGGCAAAAGAATCCTGCTGGAATTCTTGAAGTTTGACCTGGAGAACCACCCTCTGTGCCAAAGTGATCACCTCACTGTGTTCACTGGTGAAGGCCTACCTATAGGTGAGGAAGATGTGGAAAGGCAGTGTGGTCCAAAAAGGTTTTTTCAGGGTTCTTTTAGGGTCCAATTATCCATCCAGGGTCCCAGCAGATCCAAAGATTATCCCAGGAGCAATGTGTGTGAAGTGGGAATACACCCTAGATGAGATGACAGGCCATCTCAGGGTACCATTCACACACACACACACACACACACACACACACACACACACACACACACACACTCATACACACACTCATTCACACCTGGAGTCAATTTAGCATAGCCAATCCACCTACCACCATGTTTTTGGGAGATTTTAGGAAACCAACATGAACATGTGGAGAACATGAGAAACTCCACACGGACAGCAACGGGAGCAGTGTGGCGGCAATGTTACCCATGGGACTGGTTTCCCATCCAGGGTGTATTCCCATCTCATGCCAGTAAGTGCTTTATCCTGGTCAGGGTTGTGGTGGATCCGGGGCCTATCCTGGAAACATTGAATGTGACTAGGAACACACCCTAGATGAGACAGCAGACCATGGCATAGCACAGTGCACACATACATTTTCACGCTCATTCATACCGAGTGGAACTTTAGAGGGGCCAATCAATGTACTGGCAAGGTTCCTGGAGATGGATGGTAACGGAGCACCTGGAAAAAACCCATTCAGGCATGAAAAGAAAATGTGAAACTTTACACAGACAATGACCTGACCTTAGGATCAATCTGAGGACCTTGGAACTGTCTTTCCAGCAAAGATTCACAGTAAAATTTAACCATATGTGCTGATATATATTGACTTTTTCTTTTTTTTTTTCTCTGCATTTGTAATCAGGCCGATTTTGTGGCAGCAAGTCCCCTGCACCACTGCTCATACACTCCAACACCACCACACTTCAGTTCATGTCTGATTTCAGCATCTCAGGCTCA
>CM074922.1:23949563-23960296 GCA_037576815.1 Pangasius larnaudii | reverse complement strand
TTTTGTTTCACACACACACACACACACACACACACACACACACACACACACACACACACACACACACACACACACACTAAGTTTGTACATCAGATAATACTTGCTTGAGGGCATATATCATTTAAAGCACTATGTTTTGGATCTTAATCTTCAAATCTTCCTACAAGAAGTTTATTCTCTGTAAAGATGGTGATTATTGTGAATATTTATTTTAGAGATTCTCATCCATAGAGGGCAGCATATTGCAAAAACAAAAACCTGGAGTAAAGAAATCCAAGTATGTTAGAAATTGTGTATGCGTATTGTGTATGTATGAAATTGGGCCAAAAAATGCAGTCTGTTGTTGACATTGTTCTCTGGCGAGTATCATTCCACACAGGGGTCCAAAAAAACACAAAGCGGTTCAGCTGTATTTTTACAGCACACGTAAAATATGTACTGATATGCTATGCTCTTTGCTGCTATGCTCATCGAATGATCATTCATGAATTGTGCAATGCACTGATTTTAAAATGATGTCGTTTCTTGCATGGAGTTCTTAAACGTTTTTTTTTTCTCTACTTAAACACTGATTGTTTAGACAATGCCTGAAATACTGCATAGAAATGAAGTGCTTCACACTCAAGGCTGAGTCAGTTGCTCACTCCATACACAGTACAGTACTGACAGGAAGTGACAGCTCAGCCGTTAATAGCGCAGGAAATCCAGGGCTTAATTCAGCCCTGCTGTCACACAATTACCACAAACTTCAATTTCGAGATGGAACGGCATAACGTTGGTATACTGCCATGAGGAAACATCAATTAAATCACATACATATAGTACAGTAGATACAGAATATTGAGTAAGTTAAGGGACAGATGTCATTTAAATAACCTAGACAAGTCAATCTCCAGCAACAGAGCAGCCATTGAAACAAAGCAACCCCTGGCTTCTTTTTAACAGAAAAAGCACTGACTGGAACACTTTCTGTGCTTATATGAAAAAAAAAAACCCCAGCTCATATACTATATGAACTACTATAACACCCTTCTTACCAGTCCTAGCAAGTATCAGTTGATTAGCTTGCTATCTTGATTAGATTTATAATTATCAGTAAAGTAGATGTAATAAAGATTGGTGTGATTTTGGTGATGAGGAGTTACATCAGTAAATCAAGAAAATTTGAGCTCCATGTGTAACTTGATTATATGCAGTCACAGTAAAAGTGGGACGTCACACTGCATATGGATGAATGTCCCAAAATTACACACACTGTTATTTTAAGTTACATCGCAGTGTTGGAATGTTGGCAGCAATGATTTAAATTCATGATGTTATAAATCTCCTCATTGGCTCAGTAGCAAAATTTTTGTTAAAATTTTTGTCCTAAATCTTTGTTTTTTCTTGCTCGTGTGCCAACTCCAACAATGCTTTTCTTAAAAGTTAAAATGTTTCAACTTTAGGAAAAAAAAAAAACATGCCGGCAGCTCTGGATTTATATAAAAGTGGATGCATTCTGCAGGAGCTTAAGAAAATAAATTGGGAAGCCTCAATTTTATTTTAAATTTATTTTACTTTGCAATATAATGCACCTAAAATGATTACATTTTCATAAATTAAGACACCTATAATTGCTCTCCATCAATGTGACTACAGAATTTAGTTCTGATGCTCTGCAACCATTGTTTTTTTTTTCTTTTTCGTTCTAAAACTTTCAATTCTGTTATCTCCAATAAAGGCTTGTAGCTGTAATAATAATTACATAGACTTAATCATATAATATCAATCATACATCATCCATCCCACTCTATAACACACTACAGAGTCAGCGGAGCTCATTCTCCAAAAGACTCATTCAAATTCGTTGTCACAGAGAATGTTACAGGAGTTCATTCTTACCATTCGCAATGACATTGTACAACAGCTCACCTGTGTGTGACAGATGATAACACTTTCACATTACACTACTACAAGAAAGCTATTATTTAGAAAGCTGTCATTATATTCTACATTCTCAAGGTTCTTCATATTCATTATTCACTGCCAGTTTTCACAAGTGTACTTATGTAAATACTGATGTAAATCTGGTTAAATCTACAACTGTGTTCCATATCTGCACTACTACATTTAATTTAACTTATTGTATTTTATATTTTATATTTTGTGTGTGTACGTGTTGTATCTTGCTACTGACCATGGTGCTATCTATCTATCTATCTATCTATCTATCTATCTATCTATCTATCTATCTATCTATCTATGTTTCTGCTTGTTTTATACTGAGAAACAGCACACATTAAAATTCTGTAGGGCTTCTTCTTCTTCTTCTTCTTCTTCTTCTTCTTCTTCTAGTGTCTATTATTGCTATGCTTCAGTGCTTACATGAAGAAGACAGTGACTGCATCCTTATCTGCTCCACAATCAAAGCTACACAATCAATAATACACATGCAATCAAAGCAATTCTCTAATTAAATGCTTATTGTTAGTAAATAGTCTGCTTAAAAAAAAATAACTCAAAATTTTAACCTTGAAATGCCGGGAGCAGCTGTTAGGATTGTGTGTGATTCAGTTTTGGTGACATAGAAGCCCTCTGGATTGGGCTACCAATAACCTTCGCTATTTAAGACATGTTTTTTAGTGTAATAGGATACACAGTCAGATTCATGACCAGGCTCTGAAGATACTATGGCGACATAATTGTAGAATGCTGTGACATGATGTGGTGATGTGATGTGGTGACATGATGTGGTGACGTGATGTGGTGAAGTGATGTGGTGACGTGACGTGGTGACGTGACGTGGTTGCGTGACGTGGCGACGTGGTTGCGTGACGTGGTGACGTGATGTGGTGACATGATGTGGTGAACAAAATTCTAGTATCAACGGAAGGTCCTTAAACTGAATCTGGTTTTCAGTAAGGAAACGTGAGGAAGAACACCCACTGCAAATAACTCTGCGAAAAACACACTTTACTACTCACCTGCATTTCACCTGCGTTCGTGTAGAGGTTTTTTCTGCTATTGCATTTTGGGTAAGTAAAAAGATTGTTTTAAAAATATTTATTTTAATAGAAATGCTGTTTCTGAAACATTTTTCCGGCCCGGATAGATATGATCGCCAATTCTCTATGATCTTCTGATAATAGTTACATTTAGTCACGTAAATTGCAGTTTCCATTCTTTTCTTACCACACCCTTTTTACTGTCACTGCCTGATACACCTTAAAATAAACCTTTTCTCCAAATGTA
Organism: Pangasius larnaudii; assembly: GCA_037576815.1. Classification (NCBI taxonomy): domain Eukaryota; kingdom Metazoa; phylum Chordata; class Actinopteri; order Siluriformes; family Pangasiidae; genus Pangasius; species Pangasius larnaudii. Next base: position 23,957,065 of record CM074922.1, on the reverse strand, counting down.
AGGTAAAGTGTGCCTGTGGCAACTTTACGACTCTAGCCAATCTGTGCTGCACACGTGTGCCATTTCATGACATTACAGCACATTTTGTGGTCATGTGATCATGTTATTTCGTGGAGAGTCTGCGCCATTATCAGAATAGGAATCATCTTCACTTGTTAAAGTGCCTGATAGCCTGATAGCCTCTGGATTGCAATAACCGTCACATGCCACAGTAGCTTTCAAACGACACCAGCTCCTCTGCAATCTATGGTGCCCAAGAAAGAGCCATGGAATTCAGCCAATTTAGCTGACTTTGGAGCTGTATTTCTGACAAAAATGCCACCTCAGGCGCTGCTGCAGAGCTCATTATGTTTCAGTCGATCATTTTCAAAGTCCCCTGTTCATAGACTTTGTTTATTTAATCAATCAAATTTTTGGAGAACCAGACTGCAGGAGCCTGGACACCGTTGGTGCACTCTCCTGGGCTTGTCCTCTCACCTCACCCTCATTGTAATGCTTGTGGACCAATAAACATTCAGCAGTAGCTACCACTATTAGAGCTAGTTTGAAGCTCTTATAATGTGTGTAGTCACAAAGAGCCAATAAAATATGCTTTTAAAATAGTTATGTAGTATGTACACCGCTGGCTGTCTATTCTACTTATACTAGCATATGTTTTCTGTTTTGGACCCCATTTTGGTAACACCATGACGGAAGCAATGACTGCATATTGTATAACAGGCGACTGCACAAATGTGCCCTCTATACCTTTTAACTCTACCTAGATCACCCACTTTGTATATAAAAGGATCCCATATTAAGTAGGGCTACAGGAAAGATTTCTTAATCAGTCAATCTTAAGTGTATTTTTTGGAGGAAACAAAATGGAAAAGAAAATTTAGACCACCATACCTGAAACTATTCATAATAACAGTCTTTTATGTATATATAATAATAGTTCATACTGCAGGGTTTGCATTTGTACATTATACCTGGAGACATTGTCCTAACATGATATTTCAAGCATGCACGCTGGATTGAATAGCATTTAGAATATATTAGCATAAAGTAGAATTAAGTAGAATGAATAGAAACCTAAGCAGTCTTGTTCCTCGTTGATTCAGGAAACATCAGGGGATCCTGTAAGAACTGAGAGTAATTTTAGTTAATAATAAGCAGTGTAATTTTTTTTTTCTTGACAGACTGTTGAATTCTGCTGAAATGCTTCTGCCCTGTGCCCTGCCCGGGGTTATAGAAAGCTCCGTGACAGTGTTCTTGTTTCCTTTGAAGGAGGTTCGCTGCCCTTTCTGGCATTGTGAAGCCACTAAGGGTAGTGAAACCGTGTGCAAGTTCTGCCTGGAGTATCGATGCTTCCACACGGCATGTAGGTTTCGCAACATGAACATCAAGGTAAGCTGGAAGCTACTACAATCAACTTCACTATTAAGAAAACAGGCAAAAATGGATAAATTAAATGAATAACATGCTAAGTGTTTTTTTGAGCAAATAGGTACACATATATTGTTTCGAAACACAAAGCTTTCCTAAGTCAATTTTTTTTTGTTCAAAACTATAAACACCACCCAAATATTATTTGGTGAAACGTCCACTCTCCAATCATTGCTCTATCTTTACTCTATCCTTCACTGGGAAAGTGTATAATGTACGTTTAGGTAAAAGTTACACACTATATGTTAGTGCATCCTTTCACTGAAAGGTGTATCCTTGACATTACCACCCCAGTGACAAGGATTGAACAATATATTAGCTGAACATTTTCCAAAAGTAGGTTCAATCACTAAGGCAGTCATGTGTTATCTCACTAACAACATGCTTTACTGTGTTAAACGGAAGAACCATGGAGAAATCCCATGCTACTGGGAAAACCGGCCAGGCGGTTGCCGAAAACAGGATTGTGCACAAAACACAAGAAGCCATGGTCCATCAGAGAGCATACTGTTCTCTGAGAGAAAGATAAAACCAAAATGGAGATTACCTAAATTTAAATGTTTCTCAATTTCCTAAATGCCCTGTATGATCTTTTCAGTATTGCATTTGTGCCATGCTTTACAGAGTCTCCTGCTCCTGAGAACTTTAAAGTCCATCTAGAAAGAGCATCACTAAGGTAGACACCTGCTGATGTGAAACCTGACCAGAAGAGATAAAACTCATGGACAGTCTGCTCGGCTGCTGCTGAACCACACTGCATACATGTTAAGGTGAAACAGTGAGCTCTACTACATCTTTAATACTTGAGAGAAGATGTCCTTGTTTTCCTGATTCCTGTTATATTCACCTTAAAAGAGCATGTGAAAAAAAACAAAAACAAACAAAGCTGCATTTGTAAAGCTGAGATACAGCATGTAACAATTAATTTACAGAGAGTAGAGGATATAATTCTGGTCCTAGTTACACAACGGGCTTTATGTGTGAGGTGTTAAAATGTGTCTAATTTCTATTGGTTCTATTCTATTGTATTTTTGAGTAGAGTTATATAGAATTACATTTTCTCAAAGCCACATTCAGGGCATCAGCTAAGGCTGTGGGGAAGACATTGTCACAAAGCAGCTTTACTGAAATCCAGATATAGGTTTCGATCCCTAATGAGGTGATAAAGGAGGTGACAGTGGGGAGGAAAAACTCCCTGAGACAATCTGAAGAAGAAACCTTGAGAGGAACCAGACTCAAAAGCGAACCCATCCTCTTCAGGGTGATACCGGATAGTGGGATTATAAACCATTACTCAATCATTATGCGGATATGTGGAAATCTATATACTACATGCACTTTTCTAGGTTAAAGATACACACTAAAGATACAATCTGTGTAGCCTTGATGGTACCACCCCAGCAACAAGGACTTTACAAGAATTCACTTAACATTTTCCAAAAGTGGCTTCAATCTTTAAGGGAGTCATGTGTTATCTCACTGACAGCACACTTTACTGTGTCACATAGAAACTTTATAGAAAAATCCCATGCCAATGGGTAACAGCCAAGCGGTTGCCAAAAACAGAATTGTGCCTTTAAGCACAAGAAGCAATGGTCCATCAGAAAGTGTACTGTTCTCCAAGCCAAAGGTACAAAACCAAATGAAAACTGCCTAAATCTCAATATTTCTCAGTATCAAGCTCCAGGATAGGTAATGATTTTTGCCTCTGATAGTTGTTTCTCATGATACACTGAAAGATTTTTGTTAGAGCCAATGTGTCTCTTGAACAGATGATGAGCTCGACTTTGTTATCAAAGCCCTGGAGGAGCTTACGCTGGGGGACAGTGTAAATACCTATTTACAAACAGCTGGTATGTTGGCATAAGTCAGTTTCAGAAGTCATGTGAGGTTTTTCCAGACCTAGGGCTGCTCTGAGAATTCGGCATACTTGATGGAGTGCGAGAGCAGTTAAGTTTTAAGAGAACTGATCCCTCATCTTCTTGAAAATGGTGATCTGGGTTTGTTTCGACTAAACCCTGTTGTGTACATGATGTGTGGAACTGAATTACTCTCAGAGCTGGGTGCTGAGGAACATGGTGTATGGAATGGCAAAATCTATCCACATTTTGATAGGAATTCTTCTACAAAACAATGCAAACCTGCACTCCTTCCCCCAGACAAGTCGAGACGCAGTCTTCTATGTGGACTCATGTCTTTGGGCTAAACATGAAAATGCAATGCATTCTGTTATATTTAGTAGTTATTTTTGTTCCATTTGTGCCCTCCTTTACAGGGTTTCCTGTGTCTGAGCACTGATCATCAGTAATGAAGACACCTGCTAATATGAAACCTGGCAGGAAGAGGAAAGCTGCAGGGAGCGTCTGCTTGGCTGATGAACTATCCTGCAAGAGTGTTAAGGTGAGCAATTGCGCTCTACTACAGAAGACATCACTATTAGTTAATTAAATCCACCGCTACCAATGAGTTAACTATTTTCCCTCCGTGTTCCTTCATAATCAGAGGTCAGGTGTCATATTCATGAATCTAATGCTACTCTGAATCATTTCTACTACTAATACTAATATGAAACATACTAGATTTTTGTGTGTGAACCAGTGAGCCTGCCTATATATGCATAGTAGTTGAAAAGTGAAGCCATTGTTTCTCTTCCCTTCTAGTTTCACCAAATACAAATAAAGCTGCATTCTCAAATATTCTGGAGGTTTCTATGATTTTTTTCCTACGACAAAATTCATTCTCATGTTGGGATGAGACCTGGCTTGATGAAGGCTGAAATATGTGGCAATTAATTGATAGAAAGAAGAGTGCCAACACAAAAGGCTTTATGTCTGAGGTTTTATTATTTAGAATAGATTTTATTATGTTAGAAGAGATTTATACAGAATTCTCTGAAAGCACTTCCACAGCATCAACCCTCTGTGAGTCATCAAAATAGTTATACGCTGATACCTTCGTACCACAGTTGTGGTCTGTGGAATATTTCCATGCACTGACAATGGTTTAATCTACTGAAAACATTTTTTTTGGTAACTTGGTGTCATATTAAGTTAAGCTTTTTGCTATTCTTGCCAATTTCAATTCTATTCCATTTCAGAGTGGGAGGTTTTTTTTTTCGCTGACGTTTTTAACAGTGGTGAGGAAAAATCACTAAGGAGGAAGAAATCCTGAGAGGTTTCAAATGTCATACGAAAGTTGTTCATGGCTGTCTATATGAATAGCACTTAGTTATCACTTTATTTAGTGCATCTTTAACTATGTGTCACTGCTTTATTTTACTGTACCTTGTCTGGGCATTAAATGGCTAGAAAGCATCTGGAGCAAAGAGACGACAGCTTCGTTTCATTTAACTATCGCAGACAATGCTGCACCTGTTTGCTGGAGTGTCCACCTTCTTCTGCAGTTACGTTTTCAGAATTTCTGCTACAAGCTGTGAGCTATAAGGGGAACATTAATCTCCTAAAACCGTGATCTGTGACAAGAAAACATATCTGGATACACTAGGTGGAAAATTTCTCTTAAGGATGTGAGGGGACATAAGACACTGTCACTGCCCGAACATCAGATAATCAGATTTATCTGCACTGTTATACAACTGGCACAGGCACTTTAATATTTTTTAATACATTTATACTGCACTTTACATACCTGAACAGTGTGAATGTCAATCAGATTCCAGTAACGCCTGTCCAGCCCTACCCACTGCCCTAAAGTGGTATTTCCTCCTTCTTTCTATGTACTCTGTACTGCAATACTATATGTATGCATTCACCTAATGTCCTCTGTCCTATGTTATTTGCACTAACACATTATATGTTTACACTAACACATTTTATATGTTTTTACCTGAGGCTAGCTAAACTACATTTCATTATACTGTACACCCCTGTATTTTTATGATGACGTTAAAGTTGAATTGAACTGAACTATAAAAACCTCATCAGCTGTAAGGTAACCTGTAAGGGAAAACGTATCATGAAACCTAACCATCAAATTTTAGTTTAAATTTGCGTTCAAGGACCAACTGAAAGGGTTTGGTGTCCTAGAGACAATCATATTCTAACAAGATAAACTCAGAGGCAGAGTTAGGGTCCATGTGCAAAGAGGTTTCTCTGGCAGATAAAGTGAAATCCGAATCTAACGATCCGAATGTTAAGGCAGGCAAAAGGTCAAAACATGATCAGTAAACATGGCCAGATGATAACTGGAAGAATAAACCAATAGAAACACAGTAAGGATGAAAACACATCAGAGGCAGTCAGATATAACAAAAGACTCAGCACTTACATAAAATATCAGGTATAACAAGACTCTCCAAAGAAACCAGCCCTACGTCTCAATTCATAAGTACATAAAAGGACATAAAAGTATGTACTCTTTCTGTGAAGAAAAAGTACATGCTTTTAAGTGTGTAGCAAAAGAGAATGCATGTCATATAATGGAAGAGAACGTTGTTGCCCGGAAGAAAACACTGTCACTGTAAACAAACTCCTTGTTGCATTTCAGCCTTTCTGCATTCATTATTTCTTATATCATTTATACTATATAATTTAATGTACCATTCCCTTGATGTATTTATCCACATTTCATTTACACTTCTCTAAACTGTGTCCTTGAATTCGGTGAAATAAACCGTCACAAAACTCCTCCCTTATGCAAGCAGTTGTGGGCAATATTAGCGATATTAGAACTATTCCACACTTTGAAAATCTACCGGAAATAGTAGACCATCTGGGTACCTTTGGGATACTAATTTCAATATACTACAATTTGGGACACACTAATTCTGATCTCAGACACTATTTAGGACGGATAGTGGGCAAATTGAGACAGAGCACAGAACTTGGGCTGCTTAAATGCTTAAAAACCAGGAAGTGAACAGGAAGTAGTTGTTAGAAGTCGTGCTAAAACTCTAGTGACTGTCACCTGTGCTGGCAAGAAGGGGAAGTGTCCTGAGCTCTTGTTACACATATCTACCTTTGTAATTAGAGGTTGTTTTCACAGACCCTTACATGACAGTCACTCACTTGTCCATGACTTATTATTTCTAATGAACTTGGTTAGCCACTTAAGTAAGGAATAAAACATGACAGGGCATGGTGCCATAGGAAAATAATCCAAGATGAAGTTACTGTTTTCCTCTAACAGCATGTCCCAAAGTGTTTTATTCCACTTATACTACAGAAAATTCCCAACAATTACAATTTGAATATATTACTGAATGACATGTTGTGCTTTTTAACCATTTATAGTTATGCTGTGGAACATCTGTGGAACAAGTTCTTTCCTGCTATTACTTGATAGCAGCTATAAACAGTTGTTCCTTCAAGACCTTCGTTTTTCTCTCTCTAGAAGTTAATAAGAGTAAAAAAAAAATCAGCTTGTCATGTTACTGAGAACCCACAAAGCCCTCCATACTGAAAAATGTCCAGTGTTGAAATTGCACAATTTATAACCAGTCATAAACTTATTTATTAGAAAATTACCACAGTGCTCAAAAATCTGACCTTAGGAAAAAAACAACAACAACATCCTTGTAGTTTAGAGTCCTACATTAAATATGGTTGTGACATTTTCCGCAAACATTAACAATGCTGCTGTGACTACTGAAAGGGCATACGCCAGTTTGTTGTGCTCCCTCTTATCCTTTAGCTCTTAATCAATGTTATTTTGTATGATCATTTGACTTGTTGAGTGCTTGCTTTACCCTACCACCCTTACAAAGAAATCTTTTTTCATGCTCTTTTCGTTCTTACATATGTACATGAAATTATATAAATACACGTAAATAAATAAGTAAATCAATCAATCAATAAATCAAGTCAAGTCGTTTTAAGTCAAAACGTTTCTCCAGGACCAAGGTGCTACAAAAGACAAACACAGAACAACACAGAACTACGGGGACTACATAAATTAAACAAAGTGCACAAGTGCAAACATGTGCAGACAGCACAAGGCAGAACAAGACAGTACAATGACTACAACGCCGACCAGTATGCAGTTCTGTTTAAAGTGACCAAGTGACAATAGTGCAAATATTACAGAGTTCGATATAAATAGCTGAAATAGTGTAA